>APFE030347207.1:43967-189597 GCA_000404065.3 Pinus taeda
GTATTGTAACATTGAAAGGAATATAATAAAAAAAATCAAGCTGGTAGTCTCGGTTTTGAGATCCAGTGGGAAATCTCTATGTATATGTGTTTTATGTGTTATGCTCTTGCATTATTTATTTTTCTATGATTTAGAATTCGTATGCAGGTAATTTCTGTATGGGGTTAAAACCTACATTTAGGAAACCTAGGGTTTGAAATTTTAAATAGCAAACCAACTTCAAAATCATGAACTGAATGTCGAGAGGATACTTCAAGGAGTGCATTTACTTGTTTAGAAGTTCTAGGTGGAAAAAGATCAATTTGGATGATTGATAGGGTGGTTTTGGTGCTTATTGGCCCTATGTGTAGTGAATCTTATAGGTGTGCAGCTCTTCAGCTCTATCTGCAGTGCCGTGTAAAATTGCACTGGAAAATAGGCCCTATGCACAGTGCTCCGTCCCTATGCACAGCGCTCCCTCCTCTATGCACAGCGCCCCATCTCTATGCGCAGTGCTTTGTAGGCCAATTTTGGAGGCTTTCCTGGTGTCCAAATTGAGCCCATGATAGCTCTTTGGAAATGTATCTCTCTTGTCCACACAATGGACCTAATTATCACTGAAAAGGATCAATTATAGCCCCTAAAAATTCAATTCTCCCAAGACTTGTCAAAAAGTGCAGAATGAGAGTGCAAAAATGAAGTGTTCTCTTGTAGGAACATTTTGGAGGTCTTCCTCAACTCCAAATTGAGGGCATGATACCTCATTGGAAATATATTTTTTTCTAGTTATCATTTGACGCATTAAGATAGTCATTTGGAGACTCCATATAGAAGAAAAAGTGATTTTTCCAAAGTCACTCCAGAAGTGCAGCAACACTCTTGTAGCAACTATATTTTTGACATTTCTCTAAAACCATGACACCTCTGTAAAAAGTGGAGGTTTTCCATTCTTGGCATATTATGGACAAAAACCTCTCTCACATTTGCAAACTTCATCATTGTCTGGTCTAAAACATAGTTTGAAGAAAAATCAGCCCTATGTGTGGCAAATGATTTGTCCCTTGGAATGACTTATTGAAAAATGATGGAGACATGATGTTTATTAGTTGGAATGTCCTCATGCTTGCTGAAGTGACCTCCCTTATACCTCATATACTCATACGTCTCTAATTCGATAGCCAACCCTAGCTCAATGGGTGAGGAAATTAGGGTTTAGTGCTTATGGAAAATGATGATTTGGACACCCTTGGGAAAAGAAAACTCCCTTTGGCATTCACTTAACCCTTTGAAACTTTACCCTTTCACTTGACTATTTCCTTTGACAAATTGATATTTTGATGGTCTGGCTTCTTTGGAACACTAAGTTAGCAGCTTGGGATGGTGAAATTATTACATTTGAAAGACATAAAATTACATAACGAAATAATAATTTCTCATTACAAATCATCTTCACATGGTGAAGGGACGTTATTTGATCACCCTTTACTTTCTAGTCTTATGCAATGGAATGGAACCTTGGAAACCCTAATGACCTAATGAAACCTTGAAAAAAACCCTAAAAGACCTAATGAGACCTTGAAGGATTGAATTTCAAGATGACATAATAACCTCATGACTGATACAAATGACATGATAAAAGTAACTTTATCGATGATGCACAATCAACAAGATATGAAACTATGCCAGCAAGTAATCACATTTAGGGAAGAATGATGTTTTTGGACTAGGACTACCATCAGTCACTAATTTTTTTTGCATGACCTAGTGGAATCATAAATCATTTCTGAATGGGACCCTTAAAATGATATGAAAAGAGGATTTTTTTATCACTGATGGCAAGATGAAAATACTGACACTAACACCATGATCAACATCAAGTGCTGCACAATTTCCAAGTGGGAGACAAAGTTTGGCTTCATTTGCAGAAGGAGTGCCTTGCTAGACCTCACCACAAGCTTCGCTCACTCTGATATGGGCCATACACCATCACCAAGCCCATCGGTGACAATTCATTCAAGATCAAAATTCCATCGTTCCTTGGTCTACACCTATTTTTCAATGTAGATCACCTTCGGCCATACTTTCCACCATTGTTGGACACATCTGACATTAGAGAATAGCTCACACCAACAGAGCTCAATCTGGACTGCATGGAACAGGCCACAACTGCTGAGATCATGGAAACACAGATTAAGAACAATTGGCAATAGAAAATACAACTATATTGATTTGTCAAAGTAGGCCAACTCCTTCATCAAGGCAAGTGGTTCACTAGGGACTAGGTTCAATAGAAATTTCATCACCTCATGGAGGCTCTGCATGCATGGGGACCATTTATTCCTAATGGGGGAGGAATGATTTAGGTGGATACTGGTGGCCACCCACCTATTCCACCTAGACCCCCCTAGTCAGTTTCATATGTTTCCTTAATTATAGCACAGTTTACTATTTTTGGCAGTTTTTCGGGTCCTGAACTTCCGGAGTAGTTTTGAGGCCCTAAATGACATTTTTTTGGCATAAATTATTTAATGGTTGCTATGGCAATCACATTAGCAGTTTTATTCCTCGAAGAGATCTTTCCAACGGGGTATCATACGCGTCAAACGGAGATAATATGACCAGGTTACGACCCCAGAAAGTTGGCTGCCCAATTAACCCCAATGGGGCCCATAAACTCTTGGTGTTACATCTCCTCGAGTTAGGGTTTTCTCTTATTTTTCAATAATAAAAATTCCCTTGAGCCTCATTGTAGCTCAGTTCAGAAACATGTAGCCACCATATCTCTTCTCAGAGTTACGTTACCATCGCCCGAGCTATCTTATTTCCATTATGTTTGTAAGCATAGTTTAGTATTTTTCTATTAATGAAATTAAGTGTTTTTCTGCTACATATCTATGTTTATGATTATATCTATAAGTTGTTGCATTCTTGTTTAAGTTCGGATCAACAAGTTTTATAGTCCTTGAACAATGAGGACTATAGGGGGCATCTTTTGTATACATTGGTTATCAAATTGTCTAAAATTTCCGATAAAACTTTGGTCAAAGATAAGAATGAAAATATATTTGCATTTTAATTCAAATTTATGCATAGATAGTTATGACATATTACTTCATGATGAAAATCTAGTTGTTGGAAATTTTGAGCCACTTTTGTGCAAGAAAAGAAGTTTAACATTAATTGATCATGAACATATGATACATATAGCATAATATGAAGAAACATAACATAAATGGATGAAAATATAGGAAATCATGAGGAGGCATGGATTTAAGAGAGTGTATGGGTTCAAGAGTATTTACGGTGAAAGTTTTTTTGAAACAATATGCCAATATACACAAAATGAATATGATGTTCCCTATCTAGGATGCATAATTGCACAAAATTTTTGCAGTGCAACTATGCATAATGATTCATTTGCATAAGGTGCATAGAAAAATACATGAACAAGAATGCAATTACACAATTCCCTCAAATAGTAAATTGGTAGGGATACATTATACATTTGGCAGCGTCATATGGAAAAGGGAATATAGATGGTGGGTTTTTGTTTATGATTGGTGACATTATATCTTGAATGTAACTATGTACATATGGTGTGTTGATACATTAACTATTGTAGCTAATTTTTTCTCATTCAAGGAAGGTGCAACGATGTTGCATGTTATCCAATATCGAACAAATATAAATCATTTTCATTTTTAACCTTTGGAAGAAATAGGAATAGATAGAAACATTTTATGTGATATTGAGGCAGTTAAAAAAGAGAAATATATAGAATAACCCTATATAACACATAATGGGGAAAATGTGGATAGCTTTAAAAACATGAACACAGATGAAGATACTATAGAACTTAATAAAAACATTATCAATAGAAATAAGAAATCATGTTTATCATTGCATCAAAACTCAAAAAACATATAAGAAACAAGGATGTTGTCCAAACAAATCTAATTAAAAAAGCATTGAAACGATCAAGGTCAACACATCATATGATGTCTTCCAATAAACATAAGGAATCTTTACAAATGCTCGATTATATGTTTGAAATAGTACTCGAACAACAATGTTTAAAAAAATACATTTACCAATTTATGATTGTGCAATATGCAGTCAAACTTGCTTTAAAAATGATGTCATAGAAAGAAAATCAACCAATGTTTCCAAAGTAGTTATGTATGCAAAAAATGAAAAAAATCATTATACAATGACAAGGCTATAAAACTTGCAGTTCCAAAGTGGATTAGGTGGAGTAAACAAACATCCATAATGAAAGAGTTGTATGAATTAGAAGAAAGGCTAATAGCACCAAGATTTTCATTTTTGCAAATATGGGAACTTGAGAAGTATTTTAGAAAACCACGATTGGCATTGACTGGTAGACTAATCAATGTACTTGTTGACACATCTCAAATTTAATTTTCACTTCCTCGTGACATAAAATGAATCTAGTTTAGTGGCTATGGAAATTAAAATACATTTAGTGTTTAAAAGTGCATATATTATTGGGATAATTCACGTTCATAAAGTGGTCAAGGTAATGAAACAATTGTGTAAAACGTCACTTTATAAACTGGAGAATGCCAAAATAAACGAAAACTGGAAACAAGTCTTTAATTAAAACAATGATGCATATGCACCTGAAATATATATAGAAAGCAATGATGATAATGATGATTATGATGTACAAATGGTGACAAAAACACTACTACATGTATATAGTGATTTGTATAGTCTTTATGATCTTCATAATAGTCAAATAAACATTTTGCTTGGTCAAGGCTATAGGCCTTTGGGAATATTAAGAGATAAATATTGGAAAGAGATGAGTTTTCAAACATTGTTTTACAGTGAAAAATGGCCAGAAAATGTTACAAAAAACTTTACATGCCATGATATTGCCTTGATGGGAAGTTTTGAATCAAGATCATGATTTTTTTTATCATATAACGAATATGTTTTACAAAGCAATGTGAATTATCCTCACCCAATTATTTAATTGTATTTGGATCTGAATATGGGAAGGAAAGTTAAAAGGAAACAAATAATTGCTAAAGATGTTGGGAAAAAATGAAATTTGAAACGCATTTTCAAATAAAACATTGGGTATATGGATCTTAAATGAAAATGAACATTATCATAATTTTTTTGCATTTTCAAAAGAAATTATATGAAATTATTCAACAATTAGGTCCACTGACTTTATTTTTTTCGTTTAGCAATGTTGAGCATCTCTGGGAGCCTTTGATAAAGGATTTATAAAAATAGAGCAAAAGAAAAAATTATCAACTGAAAACCAAGTAGAAGAAGATGATATTAATACTTTGATTAGAAATGGCCCCATCAATTACATGAGATATTATAGAAATAGAATGAATTCTCTACGCGAATTAATTTTAAATGAATCCAATACTTTGGTGAGGTCACCGATTATTTCTTTGTAATGAAATTCCAAAATCAAGGAAGCCAACATAAACATGGATTGCTATGAATAAAAAATGATATTATCTATGGAACAAGTACAAATATTGAAATTGAAAATTTCATTGAAAATTACTTGTCTTGCGATTCAATTATACTTCCTACAAATTTTAAAAGTATCCAATATCATTATCGTATAAAAACTTATAGGAAAAAAAATAGATGCATTGCAGGTTCAATTTTCTAATTCCACCAATGCGAGAAACTCAAATACTTGAGCCTATGGAATTCGACAATGCAAGTACAAAATCAAATGTCATGGCGATATTTGATGCACTAGAAAATGTTGAACATGATGAAACATATAAATTTGATGCTTTTCTTGAGAAATTGGGTAGAATAAAAAGTGACTACACCCATGCAGTTCAATGTACTCTGAAGTGAAGAACAATTCTATTGAAAATGGAGCCAAGAGTCATATGGACCAATAGCTTTGCTCGGCATATTCCATTAATCTAGGGTGAAAATACTAATACACAATTTGTGCTTGAATCATACACTATAACTACTTATTTCAGTTCATACATGAAAAAACTAGATAAAACAATGGCATCAATGTTTAAACATATATGAAATTATCATTAAAAATTGTTGATGATGTCATAGAAAAAATTTCAAGACTTGGAAAAGCTTTATTGAACTTGTAGCAAATGTTTGCACAAGTTGTATATATAGTATTGTTATTTCCATTAAATATTAGCTCAAGAAAATGTATATTTATTAATACTTCAGCGATAGATGATCAAACATTTGTACTAGAAATACCAAAAAAGTTGAAACATGAATGAGATGATTTGGAAAGAAATAGCATGTTTATAAATTATCTATCACTATATACAATGACCAGAAAACGTTGAACATATATTCTTAGCATAATTTGCATCATGTTATACACTACAAGGTAAGAAGAGAGGAGGTGTTGAGAAACCATACATTATAAGATATATTAAATACAATAAGCTTATTTTCCTTGATAACTATTACAAAGAGTGATTGATGTTGTATGTCCCATATCGTATTGACAAAAACACTTTTAAAGAACAATATCTAACTTAGAAAAATTCATATTTATTATTTAAAGAAGTCATAAAATGCAATGAAGAAAATTTCACAAACAAACCTATAACATCATGGACTGGTATTGATAACATAGCAACTAAACTTGAAAACAAAGACAGTGAATTGTTTCAAACAAATATACCTACATATTAAGAAATAGATATTGAAAGACATTTTCAAGAGTAGAATATCTAATCATTTTTTTATTTTCAAAAGGTCATAAATGCAAAGTCAATAGTTGAGGGACCTTACCAAATCGTAAAACGACCACATTTATTAGAAGAAACAAAATTATATCAAATCATGAGGTTGTTAAACAAATAGAAAGAAAAAATAGTAAAAGAAATATTGAAAACAAAGAAAACAAATCTAGTTCGACCAATATATGTATTTGTAATAGGTGGTGCGGGTACTAGAAAAACATTTATTGCAATAGCAATATTCCAATCTCTAATTCACATGTACAACAACATATTGGAATATGACCCAACTCAACTAAAAGGAATCGTGGAACCATATGCAGGGAAGACAACATTCAATGTAGATGGTATAACATTGCATTCTACATTCCATTTTCCATTTAAAAAATCAAAATATCTTTCGCTTAAAAGTGAAAAATTAAACACATTAACAAAACATTGTGAACAACTTCATGTGGTGCTTATTGATGAAGCACCCTTGATAGGTTCAACATTATTATACCAAGTTAATAAACATTTATGAGAAATAAAGTGTAGTCCATTAGCTTATTTTGGAAATATTGATATAATATTTTTAGGTGACTTATTTCAAGCGAAACCTATTAAATATTCTCTAAAATTTTAGCATCCAATCTTGGAAAGGAGAAAACAACATACTATTTTGGAAGGAAAAAAGTAAAATGCTATGAATTACATATGACATTGCATCAAAAAAAAAAAAACTAAAAAACTAAAAAAAAAAAAAAAAAAAAATAAATAAATAAAATAAAATAAATAATAAATAATAAAAATAAATAAATAATAAAAAAATAAATAAATAAAAAAAAAAAAAATAAAAAATAAAAATAAAAAATAAATTAAAAAATTAAAATAAAAAATTAAAATAATAAAAAATAAAAATAAAAATATAAAAAATAAAATAAAAATAAAAAAAAAAATAAAAATAAAAAAAAAAATAAAAAAAAAAAAAAAAAATCATTGAAATCCTTAACAAAATGTGAGTGAATCAACAATTTGATGAAGACATAAAATATATAAACAATAATTGTTATAGACCTACTCCAATAGATCCATTATTTCCATACCTATTTTATAGGAACATGGATGTACATAAGCACAACAAGAAAATGTTGTTACATGTCAAGTAAGAACTAGTAGTGCTTGATGTGATTGACGAAGATGAGAGTAAGGAAATAGGTTATGTACCATATGAGAAAACAATGAGGTTGCCACCAAAATTTCTTATCAAATGCAATGTTCTCATTGAGCTTTATGCAGGAAACAATAATACAGAGGATGGTATTCTTAATGGCATGGATGGAATATGAAAAAATACAAAATATAGGAAAAATGTTAATGTAATCTGGATAGATTTTGTAAATCTAGACATTGGTAAATTTCAAAGAAACAAGTATCATGAACTATATGATGAAGAGTACATCTCATTGAATTGAACTCCAATATTATGTATTTCAAAACCATTGGCGTATCATAGCAAGAGCTCTAAAACTATAGTGCACAAACAATTTCCAATCTAGTTAGCTTGTGTTAGAACATTACATCGATCATAGTGCTTAACATTAGATGGGCTTGCATTTGATCTTAGTGGTATATCGACACATGGACTACTATACTACACACAATTGTCATGTGTTAGAACAATGGAATTGTTTTATTTTCTTGAGAAACTAAAAAAAAAGAATTGTTGTGAATAAGGAAATATTACAAGAAATGAAACGCTTAAGAACTCATGCATCATGGAAACTAGAATATATACATAAGCCAATAGAAAATGCAATTACTTTAATGATTGCAAGTTTGAATACACAAAGTCTATATGCTCATGTCAATGACATTGTAAGTGATGAAGATATCAGAAGTGTTATGATTCTTTGTATCTAAGAAATGCATGTGAACTTTCCACCGTCAAATAATGAATTTTGCAAATCCAGTTTCTTCATATTAAATTGTCTTCATGGAGTACTTGCATAGAAAAAACATAGATATCATATCAATTAAGAACATTTTCAATAACAAAATTAAACTTATTATATATATCCACTACCAAATATGCATAATAAATGTACATGTTGTGCCACTTGAATATATTTTAGTAGTTATTGAAGCAATTGCAATAGAAAAGGAAAACTTAATGCATAATGATTGTATTTTTATCATTATTGGAGATTTAAATATTGAAATCAATTCAGATAGAAAACAAAATAGACAATTATTTGGGTGCATTCACTTGGAATGATTACAAGAAGTAACAAGTAATTTTATTCCAAAACAAGATTGGTATTAATCACATTTTGACAAATTTCCATGTTAAACAATATCATGTCAATATTTCACATTCATACCAGAGTGATCATGATTCAATTCATGCTTTACTACATTTTTGTGATTCTAATGGTGCATAAGCTACACATTTTGTATTAAAGTCATAAACTTCATTTGTTACCATCAATGTAGTACAACAAGTCTTTGGAAAGCTAACATGTTTCATAGAGGTTGGAATGGTACACTTGCTTATTCATTATGAGCTCAAGTCTGAAATGGAGAAGTAATTAAATTAACTGGGACAATGAAATGAGTGTAGATTGTACGAAAACAAGAATTAATAGCCTACTAAGTTCAGTTATCATGAATACTTCTTGTTCTTTCATAAAGCATGTGACGTTTACTACAAGTTGTGGGTTTTAGTATTAAGTTAATTTCATCATATTACTGAGTGAGCACAATATGTTGAGACCACTTCCCATCTTTTATTACAGTGGCACTTCTTTCATATCCAACAATGTAAGTCTTCTTGATGGGATAAGTTTGATGCACATCAGGTTGTGACTAGCATGTGGTTTTAAAATGAAGTTGTGTTCCGATGAGATTTGATGATCAGGATCCATTTGATCAGATGGTTCATTAATGTATTACACCCCAACTAACGCAAATTTTAAAACAAATTTGTGTTTCTTATGAAATCCAGTGGCGATTAATGTTAAATTCATCGTTAATTGTCATGATGCAGAGGCCAGATTGGGGATCTGTGAAACATATTTTACATACATAGGAATTTTCCACCTCCCGCTTAAATCCTTTCTTGGCTCCAGATTTATAATGTGAAAATGTTTTGTGTCATTCATTGGTCAACTTATTTAATCCCCATCACCCTGATAATACATTCTCTGTTACTTGTCATAGGACTTTACTGTCTCTCTCTTCTCGTTAAACGCTTTTCACCTTTTCCCCATTTTGATGTGGAGAGGGTGGGAGTGGAATATGTTGCAAGCTCCCATCATGCTCCCACCATCTATTGCATGCCACCACTATAGCTAGCTTATTACTATGTTGATAAAAAAAAATCTGATTGGATGCTTATCCTTGTTTTGTTTAACATTTTTTGTTAATATTGGAGTTTTCCCATACAAGGAGCTAAAAAATTTCTCCTTAAAATAATTGGCATTTTAGAGTAGAGGATTGAAAAAAGCTAAGAGCATAATGAAAAAGGCAGATGCAATTGTTCTGACATGTTACGAGAACTTGGTTGCTTGGAAGTAAGTCACTTGCTTATAATCTATCTTATTTTGTATCTATTATGATATCATAGCTTTTAAAATCTCTTTACAAAAAAAGAGGGATAATTATATTATGATTTCATCGGTGACATGTAGTTGAAAGTGTCATTCATTGTGGTTTATTATAAATTTAGATCTATGAGATTGCCAATAGCTAAGTTTGGACCAAGTAATGATGTGGATCGTGCATAAGTTTCAAGAGATTAAGACATGTATACAATATTTGGAACTGAAACATCTATAGATGAAAAATGCAATACACTACTATTCAATGTCAAGAATAGTTTGTAAAAGTAAAGAAATTAATTTTTAAGGTGCTTTTAATGATAAATGGTTGTTTTAAATAATATGTAGTTTTCTATTCAATGGTCTAGACATATGCACAATAAACTGAATTTATTTCTTTCGACTCTATGTTTGTGTTGCAAGTATGCAAGCCAGAATATGCATTAAATTTTTGCAATATATAAAATATGATGAGTTCTCACTACTTATGCAATATGCAGAGGCATTCAAATGGTACTTACTCTTTTACTTCTACACATGCTTTACTTTTGCATATGGTTTATTTTAGCATATAATTTTCCATCACATATTGCCAACCTAGGTACAGAAAAGAAAGTAAACAGACTCATAAAATTGCTCTCTTCCAAACCATATCTTACATCTAGTATTTATATTAACTTGTCACACTCTCACCCTAGAAATTTCTTTGATTTAGAAGAATCGTGGACCGTTGGATGTGATCAATGGCTGAAGGAACTATTATGTTAGGAAATGTTAACCCTTGAGTAGGTTGGAGTCCGATGGGAAGTAGTGGCCATTGTTGGTAGTGAGTAGATATTGCTTTAGTATACCATAACAACCTACCATGAGTGGAGGTCACTTTATTTATAGAGTATGGAAAAAGTTCATGGGTAATCATTGAATATGATTTTATTTATGGGGCATTCCAAGAAGTCATATGTAATTATTTAATATGTGATTATTTATAGATTCTGCAATATTGAAACTAAAATGTAGGTATAGTTAGTAGTGATAATGTATCATAATAATAAGCCTGAATTATATTTTAAGTGAAATTGGCTTGTTATTGGATGTGGTAACCATATTCCACATGACACCACATGGTACTATGATTTTTCATTTAGTTTGGTCAAATTAGGCTATAAGTATCATATATTTCATTGTCACATATGCCCTCCGTTATGTTTTATTGGCAATGGAATTTTCCAACTAGGCATATATAATAGGTTCATAGTAGCAATTTCAATGTTCATTGTCAAATATAATTCATGTCTCATTGTGGAATTTTCACAAAATGTCACATAAGCATTTCCAATAATATGAAACACACATTAAAGTTAATTAATGTATTAATATATAATAAGCATGAATAAAATTCTACTCATGTGATTAACAAAAAACACTTTTGTAAGTAAATGTCAGTCTTTTCAACATTTAATAGGCGAATTCATGCATGATCAAGTCATTAGCCTACATGTTGTTCACATCACTTGAGTGTTAAATTTCATTTATTGTGAAACAATAAGAAATCATGGCTAGTTTTCGAAATTATCAATAAGCATTGTAGCTGCAAACTAGATTCATATAATTTTGTTCTTTTCTTCTTTACTAAGGCTCCAAGATCGTCAAGAATTTTAGAGGCTCAAGTCATGGGAAATGAGTCAAGAAACTATAGAGATCTCATCAGCTAGCGGAAAAATATCCAAATGATAAAAATCCAAATGTGAATCTATTCTCTGATGCCATTACTACAATTGCAAACACAGGAAAATGTTCCTAGTATTTCATGTATATGTTGCTTGAGGAAGAAGCGAAGGGATGTTTAGAAGAAATAAAGCTAGGTCATCCCATCCATGATACCGCCTTACTTAATGTGGCGAGGTCAAATTTGCATAGGGATTTTGTACGTCCCGAAATTATTCCATATATATATATGATTTGGTGGGTTGTCGATCATGTAAAAAATCTTATGCTTTCCATATGTAGTTTTGAAGGCATCATTGTAGGTCTGTTTCGACAAGATAATCTTCAAGTTGTGTATAAACTTCTCGAACCCCAATTGCAGTACAATGTTGAAGTCATTAAGGATTATTACCAAAAATGAAGGTGGTGTATTTATAGAAAGGATGCATGAATTAATTAAACCATGGAGAATCAGTGACGAGAAATTTAAAGAGGAAGATTTTGAAGAATATGTGATTGTTGCACTAAGTTCTAGTCTATATTTTATGGTTGAAATTATCTATAGGATTTTTAGCAGAAACATTGTTACACATTCTCATTTAGACTCAAATCCCCTTATTCAGAGAGTTTCTAAGGGATTTTCTTTCAATTTGGCTAAGATCTTATCTGAAAACATATGCAAGAAATTTCAAAGTTTTATAGCCTTCAAAAATTGCAAATATAATCCTCGTTTTTACATGTCAATGTTCATTATGGATGCCATCTATTTTTCAATTTCATTCTTTGTTATGGGTTGGAAATGGACCCCCTTTATCCCATTCCTATTCATATTTACCATTCAAAAGTTTGGGAAGAAAACTATGGTGACCATTTATACTCAATTTTTCATTTCATCATCATTCATATTCATAAGAAGTTGTTCCACTTAAAACCCCCGTGAATTTAAAAAAATGTTAGGCTTTCCATTACTCCAATCTATCACTGGCACTTTGAGAAAACAAATTGCTACCTGGGAATTTATGGTTGTCAAGGACCACTACATGTTTTTCCCTTGTTTTTTTCCAATAGGTTAATTTGTAGAGAAGTAGTTTACCAAATAGTTGAAATTGACATCTCTTATGATTTGCACAAAAATTCAAAAAGAATTTGGCCTAGTTTTCCCATACATTTTGGCATATATAGCCTCGAAAACTTCAAGCATTCCAAGAAATAATTATTCACTTTCAATGTTATCAAATTAGCCCAAATTCCTTTAAAATATCACGATCTTTTAAGGATTGTAGCATATCATTGTGTTATAGTTTCTCATAAAAAATATGTCCACGAAATTTGTCCCTATGATAACATGTTTTGTCGAGTTCAATTCTCTAAGGAAGCTTGTCAGAAAACCCGAGAACTTCCTCATGTTCAATTCAAGAATTTAATGACATTTAGAGAAGAAATAAGAGCACAATTTCCTTTTATTTTGTAGCAATCAATTGGTATGGACCATGTTACAAGGGCCTCGTTATTTGGGGCTGATGTAGTAATTCTAGATGATGATTTAGGGGATATTAAGCAGGCATTTGCAAAAGTTGTAGAAGAACTATCAAATGAAGATGTTACTGAAATGGATGTTAACTCAAATTGAATGGATCAATAATGGGAAAATTTTCTTAATAACCACAAGTATTTCAGAGCAACAGAAAGTAGTTGAAGCACTTACCGGTATTTCAAGAGCACAGAAGGAGGTACCTAAAGCTTCTATTGGTGCATCAAATTTTGTTCAAAATTCGTTCGTTACTACTACAAATGTCAAGAATCATACAAAAATTAATTTTCCCTTGTCTGAAGAGATAATTAAAACCCCCATTAGTACCATTCTTGGTAATAGCTCACCTAGAAAAATAATGGTCATCTCCTTGTTACCTATTGAAATGGAGTATATTTGTCCATTGGATTTTTACTTCATCCATCAAAAGAAGGTTGTGACTAAGAGAATATAGAAAAAGAGAAAAGTTGATAGTGAAAATGAAATAATGGAAGTTATTTCCCAGGTGGTTTGGTATTTCTCTCAATTAGATGAAAAGTAGGTAGTTTGGGCATTAGCTCATTACATAGGAGCATATGAAAATGACAATGTTTTTCATGTTAGTAGATTAATGTGGATTTTTAAGTAAAAAGAGGATAAAATAGTACAACTAGAGAAACAATTATCAAAACAAGGGAATCAGTTTCAAGCTTAGTTGAAACTATGAGAACATTAATCTCAACAACACTTCACTCGAAAGATAAAAGAGTTACAATAGAGATTGAATGGTGATATCGGTAAACTGGAAAGTGAGTTACAACTAACAAATGAATAAAAGAATGTTCAATTGATGAAACTTCAATAAAAAATCTAGGATGTGGCAAGAAATGTAGTTGCCCTTGAGAAGTTAAAAAAAGAGGCCATTGACATTAATGTACAACTCATCTGTACACAAGAACAATTATGTAACTACTTGATCCTTGTTCAAGGCCACAAAATTCTAGAATATTTGTTATTCAATGATATGATTGGCAAAGAAGTTGAATACCAAGATGCGTATTGGAAACTAACTAAGTTTCTTATGTGGAAGAATGTTGAGAAAGGAACCACCATCGATCTACCCTGAATGAGTGTGTTACAAAAGAAAACATTTTTAAAAGGTTGGAAAGACGAATTTCTTAATTCACAAAAATGAATTAAAATCACATGACTAAGTTTTTCTTCGTTAATGCAATCTATATTGTAGATATTTCATAAATACAAAGGTTGGATCAGAGATTTTAGAAGACAAGTTACCAAAAGCTAATTCACTAAGAAATCAGATGCAAGAATAGAAACAAGAAGAGCGAAAAAAATATTGAATGAATCTGAAAGATTAACATAAACGTTATCTGAAGATTTTTGGTAAAACCACAAAATTTCTTGCTCTTGACTAAATTAGCCTCTAATAGAATAGTAGAAAAAATATCAATCATTGAAGTGTGTATATTCTAGTGTTAGGTCAATATGTAGTTTGAACCTCTGACACAGTTTGCACAACTCCTAGATATTTTCTCATGGTGGAAATTGTTCAATGAATCTTCTTTGGGAATTATGCGAACAAGATGAAGGTTTTCTTTTGTCAAAATCAATAAAAAAATTACTTTCATAATTTTTTATTGTTAGGTTATTAATTCAAAAAAAAACTTGCAAAGGATATAAACAATAACACAATTATGAGATAGGTGTTTTGATTTTGTTAAGGAAGTATATTGTGCGTTGCTCTAAAGTTATAATTTCTTAATATGATTTTGGCCTACTATGATTTTTTGATTTTTCGAGATTGCATGATTATGGAACTTTTATTTTAATTTGAAAGCTCATTTTCATTGAAATCGAAATATTTTTCTATTTATTTCTTTGATAGTGAATGATTATAATTGGTTACTCTTAACTAATTACTTTAATCATTATTGATATATTAGTGCAAGGATCTACATATGAGAAGTGTGAATAAAATAAGTTTGTTTAATTGCTTAGATGAACTATTGTCTTGTTTACAGTTGATCTATTAAAGCTAAGAAATGTGTAGATCTATATCTCATATTTGATGTTGTTCGCATATAACTAATTCATAGAATTGAGTAGGAAAGTGTGCCAAGAAGTATAAATGCGGAAACGAAATTCTCCAGAGTGGTGCATATATACTATGTCAATGTCTCTTCTAAATAATGAAACTAAATCATTATGTCAATGCATCAAAACTCTTCTACAAGGTGGTAGCATTATGTTGTCTTCATAAAAAAAAAAATCATTGCATGAACACATAGTCATTCAGAAAGTTTTTCAAAGTCCGTAGTTTAGGGATTCTTTCCTTTGAATGAAAAGCTATTGGAAATGTGTTTGTTGCTGTAGAGAATGTTTTTTTTTTGTGGATTGTAACTATCAGCAACTACCACTGAAAAGAAGTGCACCTGATAAATATTTCAATGAACAAGGTCACATGGTTAAGAGAAAACAAGAAGATGATGAAGATACTCTTTTCCAAAGTACTAATGAAGAGTTATCAAAGTAGGAACAAGGTTTATTGAAAATATTCAACCTAAAGAGTCTGCAGGTCCATTTGTGCTCATTGCCATAAATGTAAACAAGGAAATATTCTTACAAAGACTAGTAACTTGTTTTGGCGATATGTACTTATTTGAATGAGAATAATGCAAAAGCAGTAGTGATAGAAATATTATTGTCTTTCAATTTTGTTACTATATCCATGAGTGGCTTAGAAAACTTTGAGATAAAAATTAAAAATTAAAAATTAAATAATAATAATAATAATTAGGATATTGATTCAACCATTCACACAATATCTCTCCTTGCCTAGAATAAATATTTATAATTTCCTTCTGAGTAGATTTGGGCATGTCATAAGACTTGATGGAAATTCCAAGCTCTCTAGACCATTTTGCAAGCTATGTTATGTGTGACTTTTACAAAATATAAATTTTGGTGTGGACAATAGCATTTGACACACTTTCAAAATATGTATTGTTGGAGGAACTTAAATACTTCAACAAAGGTGTGTCTTGGAGTTAACTTGAAAGTCCCCTCAAATTTTCAACAATAAATCGAAGCAGTTCAACAAACGAATCTTCATAAAATACTTTCAACCAACGAGACGACCAAATACAAGGAGAATACCAATTATTACACTTGTGAATTACGACCAATAACTTTAATCTATTATAGAATTCTTTTATATTAAATAAAAGATAGACAATGTGTACATTACGATAAAATAGATGGGCTTGTTCATTTCATTGACCATGTTCACTTTCTCTCTACACAACGTGTTTAAAAATTGGGGGTATTGTCTGATCTTTTCTTGTCTTACATAAACTTTTATCTACAAAAATCACGTCGCATAATATCACATCCTTGGGTTTCAATTGGGCTTGAATGGAAGCTCTAACTATCACATAGAAGGTACCCAAAAAACAAAATTTTTGAAGATCGAGGTAAATTATCACTTATCAGAGTATGCAATTTTAAACATAAAGCTACCAACATACACTATTAATTCACTATTGTTGGAAAGTCATTATGTTGGTACGAGTAGGTAGAGACAAACTAGGGTTCAGGAGGTTGTGGAAGGTGGAAATTGGGTGACTCTGTGTCAGAGAAATGTAATAAACATATGGTTATCTCACAACAATGTAATACTAAGTAATGAAATACTATGTATTTACATGAAAATTTCCAAAAAAAAATGTTAGAAAATTAGTTATAGATAAGATTGTGACATCCCCTACATGTAGTTGGGCTCAAGGCTGCATGGGATGTTGCATTTGTTTTCCATCAAGAGAGGGAATTACTTTCAATAACAAATGTATTCATGGAATCCTTCAGTGTATCATGGTAACTTTTTGTTTTTCATTTCGTATTTTGATGAGTGCCAATTCACCTCTATATTAAAAAAATATGGGTTTTTGGGTACCTTCCATGTGATGTTCCTTGTTATCCATGGCTAACATAATTTTGAGATGTCATTCAGGCCTAATATAAGCCAATAATGTACCTTCCAAGAAATCATGAATCTGAAAGATAGCCAACACTTCAATAATCCTAGTTCATGCTTTCATATGTTATGAGCATTCTTAATATTGAAGCATTTTCTCTTTTCCTTTCCAGTGTTTGATGATTTAGGTTTTTTGACTATGTTATCATGACTTAAACCAATTTTTGGCTGCAATTTCTTGTTTTTTCTTACAGGTTCCTTCTTCACGTTATGGTTCATGGGAACCTAATCCTAGTTTCTGCTTGGATGAATGCATTTACTTTTTTTATTAATTATGAGGATTTTGATGAGTGCTTTAGGAACTAAACATTATTGTCAATATTAAAAACATTGGACAACATTTTATATCTAACTATAAGTTCACTTTGATTGTGCTTCCATCTGCATATGCCTTCCCTTTCGTAGATGCCTTTTCTCGAAGATAAAGAATCATCTATTGCCTCTACTCAATTTATTGACTATGACTTTATTATTTATCATTTACATGAAAGTTTATCATTTACTTTTATCTTGGGAATAATATAATATTAGAAACTATGTCTTATGGCTTTCACTTTGTAGCTATTTTTTTCATTTTTCCTTTGGAAAAATTAAGTTGTTTTTGCATTTGATGTTTCGAAATTTTCACTTAATGTTGGAAATATGTTGTCATTGATGGCAAAGGAAAAGAATAAAATGGGAGATTGTTAAATATTTTTCCAAGGTGTTCATTGAGTCAAGTATTGATATGTTGTCATTGTCAAAGGTGTTGTTGGCACAAAGAGGATGTTGGAAAATTATTGTTAAAGGTGTTGTCATTAGTTGATTGATATCACATGTGTCAATGATGTTGTATCCAAATCAAAGGTGATGGAAAAATAAGAGATGATTGCAAGAAGTATGAAGATCAACTTAAGGTATGTAAAAGGAAGAGGTGGAAATAATACAAAGAATTTGAAGCCATTTTAAATTAAGAATATCACTTCAAATATATTTGGGACCCACTCAAAAGTATAGATCTCTCAAAGATATTTTTGGTGGTATATAGAAGTACCATAATGGCCTCTTGGATCACAACTTATTTATAGTCAAATTTTAATACCCCCAAGGTCAAAGTTGAAAAATTAAATTGGTAGAGGACCCATTGGAGCAAGCTATGCTTGGCAACATTGCCAAATGTGGTGGAACTAGTTAGCGGAGAAACTATCCAAATGACCAAGAAAATGTGGTGGATAGCAACACAAGAGAAATCATTTTGATTGGCCAATAGTAGACCCCCCGTGACACATCATCTTGCGGAAGGATTCCTCAAAAGAATCATAAAATGTGCAAATGAAGAGCAGATGGGATGACATAAACCCAAGACAAGATGGCAAATAGAAAAACAATGAGAAGTATTTGTAGTTGGTGGAGCCCATACGACACATTTCATCTCGACAATCTTACCCCATATGATTCAAAGTTGAGTGCAAAGGTAACAAGAGGGATGATGTAACTATGAGCATAGTCAGCAACAGCAGCAGGTACTTTAATTGGCTAAGGTTCAATGTGGTAGGTCCCCACTATACATCTCAGCCCAGGAAGAATATTCCAGAAGAAACAAAATGCATGTAGAAGTTTAGGCCTAGGATGATGTCAAGTCAGGCGGACATGGTAGCATGGAAACTTTGGCCCAACAGAAAGGTAGTTGAGTTAGCATGGAAAAGCAGAACAACAACAAAGATCAATAGAGAGGCAGTCGGGCAATTGACAATGTAAAAAGCTTGAATACGGTGGTTTTTTCTTGAAAATTTAACAAATGCAATGGTCACAAAACATAAAGGCCCGGGCCCCTTTCTCTCTCCTCACTAGAAGACAGATGGTGCAATATGATTGGCTTGTATAGACAACTTGACACACATAGGTGGATGATCTCATCTACATGAAAGCAGTACACAGGACACGAGGCATACATTTTTATCATTTTCAAGTGGTCAAAGGGATCAAATTTGAGACACATGTGTCGCCACTCAAATGGAACGAAGTGGTGTTGGTGACATAAGCATGACATCATCCAAAGGTCCATTCCCAGAAGAACCAGAGGCATGCATAGTGAAGTGCTTTGGGCTAACTAGGTGTCAGGCAGGCGTAGTAGTTATCAGTGTCAATTCACCCCAGTAAGAATGCAATTGGTCCATGAGCATAGGTGATGGTTCCCACAAAACACACCATCATGATCCCCTAAACCCAGAAGGTTTTGTATTTTCATAAATGAGGAATGTAGGGCTGACAAAGCATTAGGACATGACGATAGAACAATCTGGCAATGGCAACTATTGGAGAAGAGGAAAGGTAGAGCCACATTTACACATCAACCCAAAATCTTTGTCAAAGACATGTTGGGGGATCAAATCCTTTTGGCCTAAGAGTGACAGGATGTGATTTTGTGTGGCATAGTGACCGAGGGAGTGGAGACATTGTAAAAGAAAATAATCCCTCAGGGCTTAAACCAAAATGGGACGATGGGCGTATATTTGGCAATGCATTTGTGTTAAAGCCATCGAGGCTAAAGAAGGTTATTATGGGTTGGTTACAAGAGTTTAAGTGCTTGGGCATATGTTCAATACTTTTGGACGAATAATTTAGTAGCCTAGTGTTTTGGCTTATAACAAAGGCTTAGGGCCTAACACTTGGATGAGTTGATGGCTTTGGAATTTGGCGTTTATGCCAAATATAATAGCGCAACGCTAAAAGCTCTAAAGCAGACATGAAAGAGTTGGAAATGCCACTAGCAGCATGGACATGTCTGAAGTCATATTTAGCAGTTAAGCTAAACTTCAGGATCAATGAAATTTAGAAAAGCTCAACTAAAACTTGTAAAATTAAAGAACAATAGATTTAAGCAATCAAACTCAGAATTTATTGCAGTAATAGGTAAGGAGAAGTAGATGAAATGGAGAAAAAGTTTAGAAGACATATTTTGAGTACGAAAAAGGAAAGAATATGCAAGCATTAAAGAACAACTAAGTCCATAATTATTTATAAGAAAAATCGAATTTGCAAGGTGCAAGTGTGCAACCGTGTTGGTTATGAGCATGTGTGAGAGGTTATTGGTGCAACAAGATGCATAGTGTGAGTATGCATTAAAGGTTAATCATATATCAATTTTGGTGTCTCAAAGGTGTTTGAGAAAGCAGAGAATGACTTGGTGAATGGTGTTGTGGTGTATTTAACAAATAGTTTTAATGGTGAAACTAGTAATTGCTAAGAATTGATATTATTGGTGTGTTTAGAGACTTATTCAGTAATCAAATATTGTTGGAGTTTTAATGGTGGTTTTAGTGAGTATTTGAGCTGAGAAATCTTATTTTTAATGAAATAATTGGCCTATTGATTTGAGTTTAAAAATGGATGAAAGATTGATCAACAAGGCTAGCAAGTGGTAGCTTACATTCTAGGGCAGTAACCCCTTTCAATAATGGTTGATAAACAAGTAGGGGAAATAGTACCTTCCAATAGTGGCTGATAAATGAGTAGGGGTAGGAGTCCCTTTTAGTGAAAATAGATAAATGAGCAAGGGAAATAGCCCCTTCCAAAAGTGGTGATAAAGGAGTAGGGGCAGCAATCCCTTTCATTGAAAAATGATAAACGAGCAGGGGCAATAGTCCCTTTCAGTATTGGTTGATAAAAAATCATGGGCAATAGTCCCTTTTAGTAAAAACTGATAAATAAGTAGGGATAGAAGTTCCTTTCAATAGCAATTGATAAACTTATAAGTATTAGCTTATGGGGCAATGATGTAATAGAAACGTTGAAGCCTATTTTGTCAAATAAATAAAGGAATATTGATGTCTTATATCTATATTTCACATGTGTATGAAAATGGTTATGATGTTATGTTTTACATGATTGAGTTATGTTATTAATTACATGAGTAGTTTCTAAAGTGATTTAAAAGTATAAATTGTCAAGAGTTGTATAATTTGGTCACATCACTAATCCCCCCCCCCCCCCCAACCCACAATCAGTAGTGTCTTGGTTTCCATTGTTTATAACAATTGGTATCATAGTAACAAAATTCCTACAGGATCATTCTAACAGTTGGAAGGAAGATTAGGGATCATGGAGAACTAAGACTAGATTACCTCAGATGGAGTTCCATTTTTTAATATGTCAAATTATATAACTTGGAACATAAGAATGGGAATCTTCTTGCAAGCTCTTGATTTGGACGTATGGCTACCTATAGAGAATGGATTAACCAATAATGAAGTTGATGAACAAGCCAAGGAGGAAATCATGAAAGGAATATCTAAGTCATATCTCAAGAATTAGTTTGTTGTGAGGCTGCCAAAGAGATATGGAATGAGTTTAAGTCCATCTATGATATAGACACACAACCTACATTTGATGTCAAGAACCTTTCACTGAAGAATGGAGCAAGAAAATATTTAAAGTGTATGGAAGATTATGAATTAGATGATGATTCACCTATATCAAGAGACAGTTTTTGATCAACACATAGAGGATTCAGAAGAGATGTAATCTACAAGTTGTTTTTTTTTTTTTTATTGTAGAGCAATATGCCATTTATCTTCAAGTTTCTCAATTGAAAGTACTGGTGAAAGTGAAAAATTCATATCTAGTTATAGTGAAGAAGGATCTACTTTAATATAAATACAAAAACTAGGTATTGGTGGAGAATTTGATGGGTGCACCTCTGGTAGAAAGGTACATAAAACATCTCGTGTGTCAGCAAAGAATCCCTAGATTCGATAAGGGAACAAATTTTTGAACAGCATGAAATTGAAATAGACACTAGTGATGAATCTAGTAGCTCCTATATTGAGTTGGAAGATATTGAAGAAAATATGTATTTGAAAGGAAGCTCGTATCATCTATTGAGGAGATCAAGAATCTTAGATCCATCAATATGGAGCTTGAAATAGAGAATAGAACATTAAAAGAGTAGTTGTTGAATCTTCAAAAACATGCAAAGAATTCTCAAGTTTTTGAAGGGATTTGAACAAACCCTAGTTTCCCTCAAGTTGGGACAGTATTGAAAGGTGGAAGTCAATCAAAAATAGCATTAAAGGGATCACCATATTTGTTAAAGAAATACCCGATAGAACTATAGTAGCAGGTGATTTAATAGAGAATCAATGAGACAAATAGAACTCCAGATATAAAGGGAAAGGTATGCACACCCTCATATGTTTTTATTATGGTAATGCAAGGAACTTTGCCTCTAAGTTCCCATAGAGGAAAAATAAGGTGCAACAGTGTAGGAGGAACGCTTTATTTTAGCCACAACCACAAATTTCTCAGAAAATAAATTCAAGCAACCATGCACAGAGAGCTCCTTCCCCTCAAGGGAAAAGTTTTCAATGGTTCATGAGCACTAGGAGAGCAAGTAACAATCTATGAAATTGGACATTGGGCAAAATATTTCATGAGAATAATTCATTTTATCCCTTATTAAATAATGTTGAATACTCCATGTGTGGAAATTTTAGGTACTAAGCAATTGTATGTAAACTTGGAAATAATTCACCTCCTTTTTAGAACAAGTCAAACACAGGTATGGATCATGTTGGGAGCCAGCAAGGACTACTATGTAGGATTTATTACAACAATAATGAGGTAGGCCAAATTGTTTACAGAGGTAACAAAAATCATTGTTTGGATTTGAATATTAGTATATCAAAGCCTGAAAATCTTGTGGTCGATCTCTTATATAACTTGCAATAGGCAAAGAATTCAATTAGATCAAAGAAATGATAACAACCCAACTAACATAGTATAGGCGGAAATTTGGTACAAAGAGTGAGAAAGAAGAGCAACAGGTAATCTGTAAATTAGCTTTAATTGGTGCTAACAAGAGGAATGGCAAGTGGTTTGTATGCTCAGACAATGGCATAAAGTCACTTAGTAAGGAAAGAGTACCATATCAGCATAGGAAATTGACTCATGGTGTTTCCACATTAAAAAATCAATATACCCATGTGTGGAAGAAAAAGGGAAATAATCTACTCAGAGGGAGTAGATCCTTTGTTCCTCTTCATTGAAAAGAAGAGGTTGGCTTAAAGAGAAGCCATAAAGGACAAATGCAAGGAGTATAAAGGAACATGCGAAGTAATGAATTTGAAGGATAAGGGAACTACGTCACTTTTTTTTTCTTTTTCTTTTTTATATAGCTGAATGAAACTAGTGTTGTTGAGTGTTATGGTTGATTTAATGTTGTTGCAAAATCATATTAACAGACTGAGTATAAATGGTAATGATAGAACCGAGATGATGATATGTTTAATGTTGAAGGTACCTTGTCTCGTGCAAGTATGTTTACAGATTCCTAATGCCAAAGAGGTAGCATAACCATAAGGGGAATATACTTAAGTTAATATTTGGGTAGCATATTATTCTATTAATAATTGGTATCATAAATTGGCGCCATTTTTTTGTTGCTTAGGGACAAGCATGGAAGACAGAGGTTGATGGTGTTTTCTACATTGTAATATTGTCTGACTGATCAAAGTTTAAGATGAAGATATGATTAATGGTATGACCTTTGTGATGCTTCCAGAATATTATATTAGTAATTGGTATTAGACATCGGATTTGTGGTGAAAAGGGCATGATCACAAGGGGGAACACTCAGTTATCAAGTGCTCAACAATTGGTATCATTAGCATCAATCAAACTATTGGTATCTCAAAGGTATTATCAATTGCTATTAACAGTCATTAGATTTTTATCAGAGTTTTGTATTCATATTGTTAATATGATATTATCAATCCAAGTCTTGGTGAAAGAGTCCTTATTTAAATGTTGTTAATGTTCATGTTGAGTCAAATTTAACATGGTGGGATACTTCCATTAGAACTTTTTCAAGTGGATTATATGCCAAGTTATTGGTCTAGACATGCATTGGTGAGAGTCCCTCTATGTTTTTCATATAAGCACTTCTAAGTGTTCTACTTTGTTGTTCATCAGTTGACAAGTTGATTGTGTTAGTCATGCATAGGATAGGTTGTTGTTGTTACTAGAGGTCAAGTGTATGTGTCCAGGAAGAGGCACCAATATGAATATAAGCCTAGCTGATACTTATACTAGTAAGCATGATTTGTTTTATGACTCAGTTATACAACCATGTGTTGCTTTAGAAAGAGATCACTCTTGGATACTTGAAGAAAATATTGTGAAAATTTATTCTTCTCAACTCAATCTTCTTCATAGGATAGAAAGTAAGTTTCTTGGATTAGATCAAAGGTACCTAAAGTTTCAGCACAAAAAGAAGGAATTGATAGGTCCACGGGATCAGCAAGACAGGGGAAGATTGTTGATAGTGAGAGCATGCTGGTATCTTCACCATTAATTTCAAGGAGGGGGGGGTGTATCTCAAATAAGAATAAAAACAAAAAGTGGGATAAGTACTGGTGATCAACCAAAAGGAGAAGATCATTAGTAGAAGTACACCAAAGCAGCAAAATACAAAGGAGAAGTGCATCATAAGGGGAGAATCATCCAAAGAAGAGAAGTACACTTATCTTTTCTTAATTATTGGAGATGTTGTTTTGTTTGATCATGGTGTTTCCATCATTCCAAAGGGGTGTATTGTTAGAAAAATGTTGTCGTTGTTGGCAAAGGAAAAAAAGAAAATGGGAGATTGTTAAATATGTTGTCTAAGGAAGTGTTCATTTATGTCAAGTAATTGATGCAAGGTATTGATATGTTTTCATTGTCAAAGGTGTTCTTGGCATAAGTAGGATGTTGGATAAGTATTGAAAAAGGTATTTTCATTAGTTCATTGATGTCACAGGTGTTAATGATGTTGTATCCAAATCAAAGGTGATGGAAAAATTATAGATGATTGCAAGAAGTATGAAGATAAACTCAAGATATGTAAAAGGAAATGGTGTAAATGGTGTAGAGACTTTGAATCCATTTTTAGTTAGTAATATCACTCCAAATACATTCAAGACCCACTCAGATAGATAGAGCTATAAAATATATTTTCAGTGGTATATATAAGTACTAGAATGGCTTCCTGGTTCGCAAGTTATCCCCAATCAAAGTTTAGTACCCCCAAGTTCAAAGTTGCAGAGTTAAATTGGTAGAGGACCCATTGTAGTGAGATATTTTTGGCAGCATTTACAAATGTGGTGGAAGTGGTTGGTAGAAAAATTATCCAAACAATCGGGAAAATGTGGTGGACAATAGTGTAGTGGAAGTCATTTTGATTGGTCAGCAATGGAACCACTATGACACATCATTCCGGTGGAAGGATTCCCTGAAAGAATCATAAAACCTGCAAAGGAAGAGAGGTCGAGATGACGTAATCTTGGGATAGGATGACAGACAACAAAGTAGTGGGAAGTATTGGTATTTTTTGGAGCCCATACAACATAGCTCATCATGATAGTCTTACCACTAACAATTCAAATTAGATGAGCGCAAAGGTACAAGCATGATGAAGTAACTCTAGGTTGATTCAATAATAGAGATAGAAATTTTAATTGGATAAGGTTCAATGAGGGAGGTATCCACTATATAACTCATCCTGGGAAGGATAGCCCAGAAGAAACAAAGTGCGCAAAAATTTTTAGGCCTGAGATGATGTTAGGTCAGGAGGACATGCGAGAATGGAAATTTTAGCCCAATAGAAAGGAAATCGGGCTAGTGGGCGAAGCAAAGTAGTGACAAAGAACAATAGAGAGGAAATTAGGGTATCGATAGTGTAAAAAGCTTGAATATTGTTTTTTTTTTTTTTTTTTAACAAAGGAAATGGTCGTTAAACACAAAGGCCTGGACCCCTTTATCTCTCCTCACCAGAAGACAATTGGTGCAATAGGATTGGCCCATATAGATAGCTTGAAATACATAATTGGATGGTGATGTTAGTATAGAGGACACGAGGCATGCATTTTCAGTATTTTCAAGTGGTCAAAGGGGCCAAATTTGAGTGACACGTGTCACCACTCAGATAGAACCATGTGGTGTTGGTGAGATAATTATGATGTCATTCGAGAGTTCCATTCCTAGAAGAGCCAAAGGCATGCACAGTGAAGTTATCCGTGCTAACTAGGTGTTAGGTAGACGTAGTAGTTCTGAGGGACAACTCACCTCGACAGGCATGCAATTTTTTCCACGAGCACAAGTAGTCGTTCTCATAGGACATACTAGCCTAGTCCCCTGAACTTGGAAGGTTTTGGATTTGCATAAAGGAGGAACATTGGGTCGACGAAGCATAGATACATGGCGAAAGAATAGTTGGGCAGCAGAAACCAATGGAGAAGAGGAAAGGTGGACCTGCATTTACACATCATCTTACAAGATTTGTCAAAGGTGGGATGGAGGATTAAACCCTTTAGGTCTATGAGTGTCGGGATGTGGTCTTGTATGACATAGTGATCAACGGTGTTGAGACATTGTAAAAGAAAATAATCCCTCAGGGCTTAAAGAGCAATGGTATGATAAATTTATATTTGGTAGTGCATTTGTGTTAAAGCCCTTGGGGCTAAAGAAATCGATTGTGGTTCAGTTACAAGAGTTAAATCACTTGGGCTTATGTTGAAGGCTTTTGGATGAATGAGTTGAAAACTTGGTGTTTGGGATTATAAAAAAGTCTTAGATCCTCGCATGCATGAGTCGGCAACTTTGGAATTTAGCATTTATGCCAAATATAACAATGCAATGCTAAAAGATTTGAAGTTGGCATGAATGAGTTGGAAGCACCACTAACAACATGGACATATCTGAAGGAAGATTTAGCAGTTAAGCTAAACTTGGGTTCAACCAAATTTAGAAAAGTTCAAGTAAAACCTGTAAAATCCAGAGTGACATATTTAAGTAGTTAAACTTATAATTTTTTGCAAGCATTAAAGGACAAGTTGAAGATAAAAAAATTTCAATCCATAATTATTTATAAGTAGAATCGAATTTGCAAGGTGCAAGTGTGCAACCATGTTGGTTGTGACCATGTGTGAGAGGTTATTTGTGAAACAAGATGCATAGTGTGAGTATGAATCAGAGGTGAATCATAGATAAATTTTGTTGTCCCAAAGGTGTTTGAGAAAGAAAAGAATTAATTTGTGAATGGTGTTGTGGTGTATTAAGTAAATAGTTTTAGTGGTGAAACTAGTAATTGCTAAGGATTGATGTTGTTGGTGTGTTTGGTGATTTATTTAGTGATCAGATATTGTTGAAGGAGTTGTAATAGTTGTTTTGGTGAGTATTGAGGTGAGAAATTTTATTTGTTTATGAAATAAGTGGCCTATTGATTCGAGTTTGGAAATGGATGAAATATCGACCAGTAGGGCTAGCAAGTGGTAACTTGCATTCTAGGGGCAAAGTCCCTTTTAGAAGTTGCTAATAAATGAGCAAAGGAAATATTCCCTTTCAACAATGGTTGATAAATTAGTAGAGGTAGTAGTCCCTTTTAGTGAGAATTGATAAATGAGCAGGGGCAATAGTCTCTTTCAAAATTGGTTGATAAATGAGTAGGGGAAACAATCCCTTTTAGTGAAAGTTGATAAACAAGTAGAGGAAATAGTCCCTTTCAGCAGTGGTTGATAAACAAGCAAAGGCATAATTACCTTTCAATGAATATTGATAAATGAGCAGGGATAGAAGTTGCTTTCAATAGCAGTTGATAAACCTATAAGTAGTAGCTTGTGGGGCAATGATGTAATAGCATAATATCAAAGTTGAAGCATTTCTTTATCAATGATGTTATGTTTTACATGATTGAGTTATGTTCTTTATGACGTGAGTAGTTTCTAAAGTGATTGAAAAGTATAAATTGTCAAGAGTTGTATAATTGGGTCACACTAGTGATGCACCTCACCTCCCCTCTATATAATGCCATGGTTTCCATTCTTTCTAACACTTAAGTCTTCCTCTCCCAACTCAAAATTAGTCTGGTCACCCTTTAAAAAAATGTTGTACAAAATCAAGATGGGAATGCTCTACTCTGGACAAGGTAGATATGCATAGACATACATCTCATGTTAAATACTTAAAATTTGTCATTAATGGTGGCTCTTGGCCTGATAAATCTAGCCTGTTAGGTTTGAAAATTAATTGCGATTAAATATTGGAAAAAAATATTAATTTTCACTTAAAGATATATATTGGTACAAGTGATAATGCTTTGATTTAAAGTGTTCAATCATTTTTATCAAGAAAATACTAGAATGTTTTTCTCACACCATCAAAATATTTTATTCTAGAAATGGCAAATGATATCATTCATAACAAAAAGGAGAAACTCAATTAGAGATGTAGCTCTACACTTTTTTTTGCTCAACAACGTCCAGCTGAACGAGTGACATATCCACATTTTTATTTCATGTTGGGCGAAGGTAATACACAGGAAAAAACATGATCCTACACATGGTGCAAGCTAAAGCACCCCAGAGCAATCTATGGTGGATGAAGCCCCGATTTTTTTCTCTGTCAACCATATTATGTTCATGCTTATAAGTATGCAATGTATTATTTACCTAATAATGCCACTTATCCTCTTACCCCACTATTAAAAATAAGTTGGGGTTCAATGCATGTAACAACTAAAAACTATTCTAGGAAAAAACAAAAACACAAACTAAATAAGAGCATAGAGTCATCATCAATGATGGTATCTATTTAGAGTGACATTGAAATAATAAAATATTGTGGATACACCCATATTTAATAAAATCCATATCAATATCACTAATTGAAAGATCCGTAATTATCCAAATTCATCGAAATGTTTATTTTTCTTATTTTCTAACACATGAGAAGACCAAAATACTTGGGCATTCCATACAATGGATTTAGTATATGTTTGGAAGATTTTTTTTTAATGTCATTAGTAGTGGGTTAGATAGTGAACTTATTTCTTTTCCAAGAGGTGTTGTGCGAGAGGTGCGGAATTTGTTGAAGTGTAGATGCCTCTTCCGCGTCTTCCACTCTTTGCACACCTGCTCTACATCTTTTGCAAGATTCCATCCCGCACAACACTTATTTTGAACACATGTGAACTCTTTTAATGGAATTGATTTTTAAACTAAAATTTATTTAGGGGTAAGTAGGGTTGAGCAGGACGGTAGTACATCATGTATTTCTAAGCAGGAACCGAATATGGTTGAAAAATAAGAGAGCGAAAAAAATTGCAATGACTGGTTAATGTTGCATGCATCTCTGAGGTTTTTTTATTTCAAGGAAATTGTCATGTTCATTTATCTTTGCATTGGCACTTCTGAATTTTCTAGTGTATACAATCTTGGCACTTTTGATACCAAAATCTGATAGTCATTCCAGTTCTACAAAGTTCCACCCCAACTCTATGTTTTGCAACTAAATCCCTATATGTCCATAAATTTGTTATCTAGTTCATAGCACATCTAGTGAAACAAAACAAAGTATTCTCGAGTGGCTTGGACGCATTGTGACACCAAGCTTTCCATCCTAGTTTTCAAAATTGCTCATGATTTTGCTTGCACATTTTTCGAATTAGAGTCATTATTAACATTTTGTATTCCAACTTTCATGATCTTAAAATTTTGTATTTAGTTCACTTCGTAAATTTATGCCACTTAGGGTACGTATATCTAATATATTAAGGTAGGAACAAAGTGCAAAGTAAATGGATGAGATGGTTTTGGAATTTCAAGCTTTATTTCCACTATCTCTCATAAATGTTGGCTTTAGTATCTTAAGTTGTCGTTTATTAAGGATGTCTTGTATAACATACTTCACACACAAAATATTAATAGTTGGTGATTATATCAGGAAATGAGAAATCTATAGTTAAACGACATTGAGAATGTTGTTGATTAAGCAGGTATTTTTAATTACAAAGTAAAAATGGATAACGAAGGAAAGAAGTTATTTGCACTAATACAATTAACTCACTTGTATCAATAACAACTTTCACTGGTTGAGTGTGTATTAGTTTTATGTGAGCCTTCCAACAAAAGAGAAGAATAACAACAATATTTGGATGAGCAGATTGGCAAATGTTGCATGTTCCATAATATTTGATTTCAAGCAAATTGTTTATTTTGTGAAAATAATTTTGATTCAAGAACAAGAACAATCATGCTAACAGTGAAGAAGATCCCAATTCCTCTGACTCTAAAGTCATGTAGAAGGATATTCAAGCAACCAAAGTTGAGTAAGTGCTTGAAATTTTTAGAAGCAAATAGTTTCCTGGATTCACAAGCAGATGAGATGAACATTATTCAAGAATTCATTTAGCCAACTTCCCAAGTTCCTTTTGATATTTCCCTTCTAGATATTTCTTTGTTTATACAATCGTTTAGGGAATTCTATTGGATTTTTTCCCATGTGATCGGGAAAGAAACTACAGGGAATGTCCCAAAATCCATACTCTATGTGCTATAGCACTTATAGAATAATATTGTTTATTCGACTCAGTTGACCTCATTTCTAATGAATTATATTCTCAATTACTCAATTTGTCCAAGATTAATGGATTATTTATGATGGTGTATATAATTGCAACCCTTGTGTCCAAACATGTCTTTCACAACTTACCCTATAAACCTAATTTCAATCTCAATTAATAACCAATGTAGTTTTGATATCCCATATTGTGGAATCATAATTCTTTAATTTTTGTCAAATCCAATATTCCTTTGTAAAGGAAGTCATTTACATGATTACTGTAACAAAACATCCCCCCTCCTCCCCCCCTGAATATTTGTGCAAGCCCAAGTTTTCTTGTGGGGAAAAGGAGTCCATGAAGAAATAGAAAGTAATATCATGATTCAACTTTATCGATTTGAAGGTAAGCCACTACTACTGCCAAAATTTGTTACAAATAGAAATTTTGTTGTTGAATCTCTAGGAAATACAAAGATTAGCTACTTTTATTTGAACACAACAAAGAAAAGAAAAAAATATGTATTTGTCATTTACTATTGGATAAGTCACTATGAAGAACAGGGCTCATGTTGGAGAGCTTGCAGAATGTTTAGATTATTTTAACTTAAGTGAAGTTGAATTCATTGAAGGATTTGATCTAGAAGGCATATTTACATTACACCTAGTTACTATTAAGTACATAAACTTGTTTACAAGAATTGCAGAGAAAACTGAGGAGAGCTAGAGTGTCCAACTAGAAATCAATATTTGTAAATGGATACTGAAGAAGTTGCTAAACAAGTCAGCGTTAACACTAAAGGAAGATACAAGTAGTGAGGCACAAATCCTAACAATATCCACCTTACACACCTGGTATCGGTTCGATTTCATCTTCCAATCAAAGGAAGAGAAAGGATACCTCAAGTGGAAGACTAACTCATGATGGGTTATCAAGTAGCAGAGATGAAGAAGAGCCCCCTTAGAGATTCACACCAGAGAGAGCACACATAATTGAATCATCTAAATCCAAATGTGCCCCAAAAAAAACAAGCATCGAACAAGTTGTGGATGTGGAAGTTTTTAGAACCTCAACACTTGATTGGGTTAGTACTTATTTAGCAAAAAAATAGAAAATAATGGAACAAGTTTTCCAAGGAAGTCATCACTTTTGATGACCTCCCTATCATATTGCAAAATGCAAACTATTATAGAGGTAGTAAAAATTTGAGAATTGAAAAACTAAAGGTTCATAATAAAAAATTTATTGATCAAGTAGAAATGTATGTTGATGTTTCTAGGGTTAGAGCCACGAGGCTTATAAAGTTGCATCAAGCTACAAGTGAGGAAATTGCATAGTATGTTAGTGAACATGAAGCAAAAACCCTAAGACTAAAAACAATAATAAAAGATCTAGAAGAAGCTCTAAACCTCGTTCCTTTGTTAATAAGTCCATTGGTAAGATAGACACCATCATTAGAAATTTCTATCCCTGATACACCCCATGGATTTAATAAACAAGTCAACCTCCTTAATGTAGTAAAAGCATATATTATCAATAATATAAACAAAATATTGAAAATTATTGAAAATATGTGGCAATAATCTTCCAATTTGTAGCATTTAGCACAGAGAAATAAATCATTTGTTGGCTAGGTTAAAAGTGATCTTCATCTACACAAAAATTTTGTAGATAATGACTTAGCTACTTTTAGTCAGAGGGTTGATTTACTCTTTGATCTAGAAAAAACACACCAAGGCCTCCCAACAGCTAGTCAAATGAAGTAGGTCAAAGATGGATGATCTAATAGAACCAGGACACTAGAGGACATCATTTATGCATGTGAAAACATTGATAATAAAAGAGGTGTGACCTTTATTAAGGTGCTAAAAACCGTTGAAGATATGAACAATCTGTGCATTGCACACCACTCTAGATTAATTCTAAAAGAGATTGTAATGGTTGAATTAGAGAAGTTAAAATGGTCAAAGGAAGAAGAGTTTGATAATATAAAGGATTTTACTAGAGAGGAAATTAGAAAATGGCTAATTAGATTTTTTAGTGTAAATGAACATAAGTTTGTCTTATATGCATGATTACAAGAAGAGGCACAGAAAATTAAGGAGGTATTCAATGAACGTGTCAAAATGGAGATTATAGTCCCTGCAATGAGAGATTACATTTAAAGTTGGCCAGATAAATCCCTCCAATAAATCATGAATTCGAAAGACAGTTGACAATTCAACAATCAAGGTCTATGATTTCACATGTTGTGAATGTTCTTAAATCTTCGAATGCTCACTTTCATTCTTTACAATGTTTAATTATTCAAGTTTGTTGATTGTGTTATCATGACTTAAGCCAATTCATGGATGTAGTTTCTTGTTTTTTTTCTTGCAGATATCTTTTCCACATTACAGTTCACGAGAGCCCAATCCTATTCCCCATTGGGAGGAATGAATTTACTTTTGAAATTAAGTATCAAGATTTTGATAAGTGATTTAGGAACCAAACGTTATTGTCCACACCAAAAACATTTGAAATCTTTTAATATCTAAATGTAATTTTAGTTATGTTATTCCTTCCAAGTACACATGCCTTCCTTTCCCTAGATACTTTTCTTTGAAATGTAAATAATCATTTATTACATGTACTTAATTTATTAAATAACAATTACATCTATTTTTCATAAAGAAGAGGTGGAAAGTTAAAGAGGGAACATGCTAGAATGACATAGTGAATGAGTTGTTGGGATGAGATAGTAGAAGATTCTCTTTATCGATGTAATGAACCTCTAAGATAAAAAATGTTGACCATCGTAAATCAAGGGTTGTGAAGTCTATATTCAATTTTGGTTTTGGTGCATTGGTGGAAATCCCTTTTTGTTCTTTTATTATATGATTACTTTGTTCCAATTCTAAGTCTATTAACCAATTTTGTGGATAACTCTGAGATAATTTGTTGCATAAGATCTTGTATAGGTCTTAGTTTTGTAGCATAGTCCAACAACATTAATTTAATATAAGTTTTCAAGGATATGATTTTAGCTTTTATATTATAACTATAAAAAAAAAAAACTTATTAATGAGAATGAAAATGAAGGTTCAACTATAGTTTTGGGTCTTAGATATCTGTTCCATCTGTAGTATTTATTTAATCATGGCTATGATGAATGGAATTTGAATTTAGATAGAGTTCTCGTGACTGTAAATGTGGTGGTTAGTGTCCAGAAATTTTCAAGTAGGAAGACTTATAACAAAGACCAATAGACATTATGAAATGAGTGAAACTATGATTGTGCACTTTATGCTTAGATTTTATGCAAATAATCAAATTTAGCAAATTTTTGTAATTAAATGATTAATGTCAATTTAATCTGAATTTACTTACTACTTTTATCTCTATGTTTTTTTTACATGCATCAATTAGGTGTAAGACCAAATTACTCTATGCTTCTATATTTGTAGGAGTCAAATGATAGTTACTCCTTTACCTCTTCACATGCTTTAGCTATATACATGGTTTACTTCTACATACACTTTAACTTGTCACATACCTTGTTGAAAATAGAAACAAGAAATGATAAAAATAGGATCCACAAATTGCAGTTTAATTTGTCCTTGAATTAAACTGAGAATTAAAATCAAATTCTATTCTCATAGCAACTTGTAATAGTTAACTAAGAGTGAGTTGACTTGGTTAACTTAGGAATTTCGAGTTGGAAGTCTTTCTGAAGTCATGTATATGTTCTCACTATACTATAGGGGTCCAGGATGAGTTAAGTATGAGTTATAATTAGATAACTCAGTTTACTGAGTTAAGTTCAGTTAAATTAGTTCCAAACTATTTGAGGAACTAATAATGAGTTAACAGTCAATTGGTGCACTAATGCATTAACTAGTGCTACTTTAGTTAACTAAAGATTCCCTCATTAGAAACTCATGCATGTCTATTCTAAGAAAGACCCATTTGTGACTAGAGTGCAAGGATAGTGTACTATTTGTTGTATAATTTTCTGAGTTGTACAGATGGTGCATGCAATCAGGAACTGAACCTAGAAGGGATTGCACAGTTTTGGATGCCCTGGTTTCCCTTTAAGATGGGCTAATCATCCATAGGAATTGTGCAAGGAAATAGGGGCTTGGAGAGAAGGATAATTGGCTAAGTGTTGGCCAAGAGTTTTCTTGTGAGATGGAGATTGATCATACTGAGCGTTGGGATTGTTCTTGTGAGAACAAGCATTATATTATTATCTTGGATTTCTGATTAATGCAATACAGACAGTGTGGTTTTGAGTTGTGTCTTTCCTCAGGAAAACTTATTTTGTTATGTGCCATTGATTTTTCTTCCTCTTTATATTCTTGTTTTCATCGATCTATTGGCTTCCACTGGTTGAAAGTAGAAGTAGATTCTTGTCCTGTTCTTCAGTAAATTGCATGAACTTGTAAATCTACAAGATCTTCTACATGGTATCAGAGCTGTGAAAAATATACTAGAGGAGATTTCTAAGTTTTGATTTCAGGGTTATAGGTGAAATTCAAATTTTCATTTCATACTTTAGGATCGGTAGATGGTGTTCTACGGTTTGTGGCTCAAGTATACCTTGGATGGAAGCTCGAATTATATAGCATAGATGGACATGATGGAGACCATGTTGGAGGATAATGGCTTGAAGGAATTCATTGATCAGGACATTCCTAAGCCACTAGCATCGGATGGTTAGAATCTTCCCGAATGGAAGAAGTGTGTAGCAAGGGCAAGGCGGATAATCCTTGAGGGAGTTCAAGACCACATTATCTTGAGTCTCCATGGGAAGGAAAATCCACATGCTATGTGGAAATCATTGAAGGAAATTTTCTAGAACAGCAATGACCAAAGGAAGTTGGCACTAAAATATAAACTTCAAAAAATCAAGATGGAGGTGGTTGACTCAATTCCAAATTACTTGACCAAGTTCACTCAATGTCGTGTTTAACTTAGAAGTGTTGGAATTACGATTGCCGAGGATGATATGGTGATTCTTTCTCTTCTTGGACTCCCAAAGTGTTGTCATAGTTATCAGGGCTCTTTCAATGGTCGGGAGAAGCTACCCGATTGTGAACGACTGTGGTTGGATTTGATGCAGGAAGAGATCAAGAGGAACACTAGAGATGGGACCTCATCCAAGGAAGTGGAAGAGGATTTTACCTTAGCGAGTAAGGAAAAGAAGGCTAAGGGAAAGATGTCCCAAGGCGAGGAGGGTGGAAATAAGATGGACTTTATGAAATTCAAGTGTTTTCACAATCACGAGCACGGGCACTATGCGAAGAACTGCCCACAGAAGAAAGCAAGAAAGAAGGAGCCGATAGTAGCACAAAAAATGAAGCTCTACCTTCACAATTCGAGCTCGATTTCACTCTCATTGCATGCGTGGCTGGCACTGCCATGGGAGGCATGTGGTATCTTGACAATGGTGCCTCATTCCATATGACAAGGAATAGAGATCTCTTTAGTGATTTTGAGGAGAAAGACCTCAAGCAAAGCATAGAGTTTGAAGATGACAAGAGGTATAAAGCTAACAGGATTGGTATGGTTACTTTCAAAGGGAATCTAGCTCCCCTCTTAGGATCACATATGTGATGTATGTTCCAGGACTAAAGAAGAATATTGTTTCCTTCGTGGTATTGGAAGATCGTGGCTATGATGTGGTTTTTAGTAAGGGAAAGGTTTTCCTTAGACACATCACCACAAGACAGGTGAAACAAATCAGTGCACAGGTTAAGAACTTGTATTCTCATGAGGTTCAAGATGCATGCAAAGCCTTGAGGAGCAAGGAAAAGGTTAGAAACTTGGTGGTTGAGAGGGAGAGTAAATTACCTCTCAACATGTAGCCCCAGAAGAAGCCTCTGAAGTGGCTTCAAGAAGTTGTGGAGAAGCCACAATTGGAGCAGTTGAGATGAGACTGAGTGGAGAGATCCACTCAATCAGAGAAGAAGTAGTCTTAGAAGAAGTCTCAGACAATTGTGGATCAACCATAATTGGAGAAGCTAAGAGGAGACCGAGTGGAGGCATCTACTCATGTAGAGACCTCCAACAGGGGGGAATTTCAATCCAGGTGGGCAGAGGGATCACATGTAGCCATACCTCCAGGTATGAGGTGGGGCGATGTGAAGTGATAGTCCGAAGAGGACTAAAATTGGGCAGAATCCATTGAGAGGTTTTATCTCATGGATTGTACCTTGCTATGGGAGCCCAAAGTACATAGTAGTGGGATGAATCGATGAGATTGATACAGTCAAAGATCAAAGTGGCAGAGGCTAGAGAAGTCAAATACTAAAGAAGTGTAGAGAAGGGTTGACAACAATGCAGAAAGGAAGAGTCAATAAAAGCACATAGTTTTCAATAAATAGAGGTAATAGCAGTCAAATACTTTGATGACAGAGGTATCATTATGATTTAGGTTGGATGCTTTTTTGTTTCTGGAGTTGCTTTAGCAACAACACTAGAGAGAAGTGTTGCATGCAGAACATCCCAAAGGTTCGGGATCAGGATCGAATTGAATTCCTTTCTGATTGAGAGGGTGTGTTGAAAATAGCAACAAGAAATGATAAAAATAGAATCCAGAAATTCCAGTTTATTTTTTCCTTGAATTAAACTGAGAATTAAAATCGAATTCTATTCTCATAGCAACTTGTAGTTGTTAACTAAGAGTGATTTAACGACTTAGTTAACTTAGGAATTTAGAGTTGGAATTCTTTCTAAAGTCATGTATATGTTCTCCCTATATTATAGGGGTCTAGGATGAGTTGTAATTAGATAACTCAGTTTAATGAGTTAAGTTCAATTAAATTAGTTCCAAACTATTTGAGTAACTAATAGTGAGTTAATAGTCATTTGGTGCACTAATGCATTAACTAGTGCTACTCTAGTTAACTAAAGATTCCCTCACCAGAAACTCATGCATGTTGATTTTGAGAAAGACCCAGTTGTGACTAGAGTGCAGGGAAAATGTACTATTTGTTGTATAATTTTCTGAGTTGTACAGATGGTGCATGCAATCAAGAACTGAACCTAGAAGGGATTGCATAGTTTTGGATGAACTAGTTTCCCTTTAATATTTGCTAATCAGCCATAGGAATTGCCAAGGAAATAGGGGCTTGGAGAGCAGGAGAATTCGCTAAGTGTTGGCCAAGAGTTTTCTTGTGAGATGGAGATTGATCATACTGAGCATTGGGATTGTTATTGTGATAACATTGTATTATCATCTTGGATTTCTAATTAATGCAATACAGATAGTGGGGTTTTGAGTTGTGGCTTTCCCCGGGAAAAATTATTGTGTTATGTGCCATTGATTTGTCTTCCTGATGCTATTATTTTTTTCATCGATCTACTGGCTTCCGCTAGTTGAAATTAGAGGTAGATTCTTGTCCTGTGCTTTAGTAAATTGCATGAGCTTGTGAATCTACATGATTTTCTACCTCCCACAGAGTCTTTGGTTCAGCGCATTCTTATGCGGTAGAGTTCTTTCCCTTCGACACACATCCTCACTTCTCCATATCCACACACATTCTCATCTCTACACACTTCTTTGGTGCACATATATCTCACACAACACTTGTTCCACATATGCAAAACTCTGCATAATTATTTTCTCACATGCTTTGTTACTTAATGCCATTAACTGATTTTACATTGTTTGTTATGATTATAAATATTTCCTACTATAATATTCGTCATTATTTGATGTCTTTTTACATCAAATAATTTAGTATTTGATGCCTTTCATACATATGTTTTGTTTATTTTTGCATTTTTATAGGTACATGAGATATATAAAAAAATTCCCAAGGAACTCATTTTGTTATGTTGTATATGCTTGTGCATTATTATTTTTTTGCAATGCATTTTCCTTGTATCAAATTTTCAAATTCTATGAAATTGTAACATAGTTTTCGTTTCTCATATCAATTTTGAAAAAAAAACATAATATGAATATAAAGCTTCGACAACAATTTTGGATCTCATATGTATGTTCCATGTGTACTATATTTTTAATGATGATTATCATGATTGGAATTTAAATTTGGATTGTGTGAGAACCTAGATACCAAATGAGGCCTGACACAAGATCTTTGTCCACCAATAAAAGAAGCAATGTGACTTGATCATTTTCATTGTTAGTCTATACGGATTTAAAGATGGTGGAGAACTTTTCAAATGTTGCATCAATCTAAGTAAAACCCATGTTTTCTACCTTATTTGCAATGTCGCCTCAACAAAAATTAGAATCTTAGTTTCTCAAATAGCTACAATAATATTTTTCACTTTGGAGGGTAGAGGAGACTATTTAATTAGGTTAGTCAATAATCAAAGACAAACGAAAGATAAAATTGACTCTATAAAACATTTAATCGAACTCGAAAAGAAGTTGTGGGAGGTGCAAGAGGTGTGGAAGGTGCAAAAGTGTGAATGTCTCTTTTGCATGTTCCTCTTTTCGAAACATCCCCATTTTCGTACCCCCACACACATTCTCCCCTTAACACAGTTCTTTCACACATTTTCATCACACATAACATTTCTATGGAGCTCAATTATAAATTATTTATTTCCATATTGATTCCAATTTCTGCATAGCATTGGAACTTACCTTTTTACCCTTGCACTCACAATATGCATTGTTTGCATATGCACTTTAGTCTGCACATATCTTGGTTTGACAATATTTACATGATATATTGCTTACATTTTCACATTCCTTATTCCTTGCATCATTTACCTTAGAAAACACTGCAATAATATTTTCGCTTTGTAGGGCAGAAGAGACTCTCTAGATGGTTGGGTCAATAATCAAAGACATATCTATAAAATATTTAGTCAAATTTGAAAAAATCTTGCCAAAGGTGTGAAAGGTGTGAAATTATCCTCCACTTCCACACATCCATACACATTCAACCCTCCACACATTTCCATCTCGAACAACACAATTTTCGAACATGATTATAAATTAATTATTTGGTTCCACTTTCCTGCGGAGCAGTGCAACTTACCTTTTCAACTTACGTGTTGTTTTCATATGCATTTTATCTCTACACTTATCCTAGCTTCATAATATTTCACTCATACATGCCTTAGCTCCACACATGTCAAATGAACATTAATGAAACAAGTCGCACAAATTACATTGATTTCAAGATTCATTTATTTTATAAAAATGAAACCTAAAATTACAACATTATTCAAAATTGTATCGTCTGATTCTAACTTTTAAAAAAAATACCATTTCTATTAAAATAAATTGCCCCATTTGTATTTGTAATTTTTTATCTATTTTTTCTCAAGATTCTACCCAATTCTATTTTCACTAGATTCAATTAAGTTATCTAGATACCCTGGGATTTATGGGTAGTTGTAATATGATAGCTTGCTCTATTGCTAGCTAATGTTTTATGTTACTATATTTCTATTCAATTTTTACATGTTTATTTTGATGTTTAATCTAAATTCCAATTAACAAGTTGTGAATTCATCACATTCTAAGCTCTCCCTACATTAAATAGATTTTTCTTCAATTGGTATTGGAAATTATTTCCAAATTCATGATATTCAAAGATACTGCGCATTTGTTTGGAATTTTTATTCAAATGGTTAATGTTTTTTTTTTTAATAGAATTAAATTTGTTGCTTTAAAAAAGAGAAACAACAATTGCATATATAAAATTCAAATACTTACTAGTTAAGCATAATATCCAATTCTAGATATGGAACAAATGGAACCTGACTTCAGTTAGTATATTCATTATTCTAAATACCTATATCATAATCATATTCTTGTTATATTGTAAGAACAATTCCCCTTTTGTATAAATGGTAACATTGCATTATTTGATGTAAGTTTACAAACATATGTCTTTTATACATATTTTATGTTTCTTTTTGGATGGTTTTAGGTGCATGAGGTATATAAGAAAATTCACAATGAACTCATTATGTTATGTCGTATTTGATTGTGCAATATAGTTTTTTGCATTATGTTTTCCTTCTATAAAAAATCCAAATTCTATGAAAATGTAACATGCTTTTCTTTCCTCATAACGAGCTTAAAAACAAAATATAGTATGAATATAAAGGTTTGGCGACAATTTTGAATCTTAGATGTATGCTCTATGTGTACTATAATTTTATTTGAGGATTATCATTATTGGAATTTAAATTTGGATTGTGTGATAGCCTGGATACTAGTTGAAGCTTGAAACAGGATCTTTGTCCACCAAGAAAAGCAACAACATGACTTGATCCTTGTCATTGTTATTCAGGATGGATTCGAATACAGTGGAGAAATTTTCACAGGTTGCATCAGTCTAAGTTAAACCCATGGTTTCTACCTTATTTGCATTCTCATCTAACCTTAAAATTAGAATCTTAGTTCCCCAAACATTTGTAATAATATTTTTACTTTGGAGGGTGGAAGAAATTATTTAGGAAGGTGGGTGAATTATCAAAGATGAACTAAAGATAAAATTGGCTCTATAAAATATTAATCTAAATCTAAAAATGGTTGTAAGAGGTGTAGAAGGTGTGGAAGTGCAGATGTCACTTCTGCATGTTCCTCTTTTTGCAACATCCCCATTTCTGCACCCTTGCACACATTCTCCCCTTCGCACATTTATTTCACGCATTTTCATCACATATAATACTTTTATGGAACTCGGTTATAAATTAATTATTTCCGTATTGGTAATAGTTTCTACAGAGTGGTGGAACCTCCATTTTTACCTTTGAACATGTAATATGCATTGTTGACATATGCACTTTATCTCTACACATATATTGGTTTAACATCTTTGACTCATATGTGCCTTACCTTCACACATGTCTTATTCCACGCATCCCTTACTCGACAAACAACTGTAATAATATTTTCACTTTTGAGGGCTAAACAGAATCTTTATGTGGTTGGGTCAGTAATCAAGTAAAAGACATCTCTATAAAATATTTATATGAATTCCATAAAACCTTATCAGATATGTGAAAGGTGTGAACATTCCTTCCACTCCACTTTTGCACATCTGTACACATTTAACCCTCCCCACATTTCTTTCACATATTTCCATCACACACAACACTGCTTCTGAACATGATTATAAATTAGCTATTTGGTCCCACTTTCTGCAGAGTAATGCAACTTACATGTTTTTACTTATGTTTTGTTTGCATATGCATTTTAGCTCTGCACATATATGGTTTCACAGTATTTAACTCATACATGCCTTAGCTCCACACATTATGAAAATTCCTTGAAATGTAGCAACTACAATTAATTCTCCTAACTTATTATTCAAATTATTAATTTTCTAATTAATATTGAATTAATCACACTGCAATTTCTTCACAAATTAAAATAAACAGTGTGAAAATAAATATAAAAAAAGGAACTAAGAAATGCTAGCACACACAAAAATTATGACATCATTATTTTTGGACAATTATCCTGGAAAAAAACCCAATGTGGGAAAATCAGTGCAACAACTGAGGGTTTTATTATCATGTAGTTGTGAGAAATTCTGAGTACAATTGGATGCCCAAAAAAAGTAGAAATCCTCTATAAGAGAAAGTAGCCACAAAAATTAGTGAGACAAATTTTGTCTCACTTGGCACTGATCCAGCTCCAAAACTGGCACTTACACAAGGCTCCACAAAACCCTTGCATCATCATCTACGTCACACCTGCATAGGCTCTAGTACACTCTGCCTAGAAACTGCAACCAATCAAGTTATCAACCCAACTCATCCTATGAGAATGAATCGCTAGCCCCTTCTGGAAATTATCCTAGCCTCCAGCTACTAAATTGACCCTCTAACTGCCCAAATCAAACTTTATCTCCAAAGCATCTGCGTAGAACCTGTGCATCCCCACTGAGGAAACTCAGCTCTTTTTTCGATGACTCTCCAGAACTAGAAGACTTCCTTCGAACTCACTATCTCTGGCCCTCTATGTCTCTACGTCCTTTCGATAGAATCTTGATCCTTGTAATATCTAGTCGGGACTCCAATGGCCATGATTAAAGCTTAATTGATGGTTGAGATCATCTCTAATTCGATCCATGTGAGTTTCTAGAGAATTATCACTTTTATCAATTAATTACTATTAATTAACCATTTTTCCTAAGTTAGACTTATGAAATTTTTAATTACGGTAAATCAATTTAATTGAGCCATCTTTAGGTGGAATTTCCATAAATGATTTATGTCTTTTGGAGAATTATTGTGTTTTAGCCTCTCCACAAAGTTTCAATACTATAACACCATCATATGCTACAAGAAATAACACTCCCTCTTAGCGAGGAAGTTCTTCTGTCTCTCTAGTGCTGCACAATCTTCCACAACACCCTATTTTTGCAACATCCTCCATGCACACTATTGATGTCTAAAAAATGTATTTGTTTACCACTGTCTACCAACCACTTATGCTAACTTTGATTCATTTGCTACTAACTATAGCTTAACCATGTTGTTACATCTATGTTTTTTCTAACACTACATTGTACAACCTGTACTACTTCCAACTCTGCATTTGCACTTGAACTCCCTCTCAATGTTGTTACTACTACTACAACTACTGCAATTGAGAAGCATCCAAAATTTTGAATCAATTGTCTCTCTATGCTACGATTTTCTCTTGATCATCTGATTGTTACTAGCCTCTACATTGTCCACTGATAAATATGTGTTATTGTTTACTCTGCTATCAACACTGCTCTACGCTTCTCAGCATTTAGCTACCACTATTTTGTAATTGTCACTCTGGAACTGCTTAAATTGTCTGACATTAATCCTCCTTCTATTGAATTTGTGGGCCCTTGTAGCAAAGGGTATTTATCCATGAGGAAACATTGTTTGTTGCAAGCACCATCTGAAGTTAACCTCAATGAACCTTGCCCAAATCTTTGCGCAACTTTGGGACTAAAGTCCCATATCACCCCACCTCACTCCTCGAGGTATAACTGCAAACATGGTGAAATCTTCCTCCAACCTAGAGGATAACTTGTCTATCTCTGTGGACATTGTTACCTAATTTTTCTTCTCCTACTTGTCCTTATTCCTTTTAGGACATTGAGTACTATAGTGGCCAAACTCACCACACCTAAAGCACTTGATCTCAGATATATCCTTGTTATTTTTCTTTTCTCCCTGCAAGCCTTATCCCTGACCGGGACCTTTTGCTTTCCCCTTTGATGCAAGGGTTACATTATCTTCTTCATTCACACCCTTCAATCCCTTGTTGTTTTTTTCGTTGATGGAGCTCTTTACTAGAGATCTCCTTATATCTATCAATTGTGGGTCTAACTACATCTTATCCCACACTAGTAATGTATCTCGTCCCAAAATGACTTGGACGAAGATTTCCCATTCCTCTGATACATTATTTAGGGCCAAATTCATAATATTTGTAGTTTGAGGCACTTCTCCTATGGTTGTAAGCTGATCACGAAAATTCTGAATTCTAGTGAGAAAGGGATCAATGCCCTCACCCTTCTGCATCCTTGTGTTCCTCAATTTTTCTTTCAGAAACATCTTTCATTGTTTGAAATGATTCTGATATAGCCCTAAGAGAGCATCTAACATCTCTTCGGCAGTTTTCTTACTAGATATATGTGAGACTATATGGTCTCAAACTCATCCAAGATCATCTGCTTCGCCTTGGTCATTTATTTTCTATATTATTTTAGTTGATTTGCATCAGTAGGTAATACCACAACATTCTCTGCATAGGTTTTCAGGCCATGTTCATCTAATAGGAAGGAAATATTGGCCTTTTGGATGACATAGCTGGAAGATCCCTCCACCCTCTCCTGATCTCTAAGCCTAGTTGTGGCCATCTATGCAAAAACTTGAACTGGGATGGAAATCTCCCTCCTTCTCCTATTAACTCTTCTATTCGCACTCCCTTCCGAAGTGAGAAAATCTATTAGCTGCTACTACCTAATGCAACTAGAAATATTAGATTTTTGGACTAGAAACCCTCTAAGAGAAGTTCCTTTTGTGTGTGCACTTTCTCTTCCACTTGACACTAAATATGCTCTAGTAAATTATTGCAAACCCTTTGTGCCCAAAAAAGAAATCTATTCTATGAAAATAATGATATGATGCTCCCTTTTCCTACTGGAACTGCTTCCCCAGACAAAATGAATTTTCCTACACCCCGCAACTTGAAAATAGACCCCCTATCCAACAATTTGCGTTGCCTAGATAGGCACTACGTAGTCCCTAAAAATTGTGGTCGCTACTTTTTCTGAACAACAGAATTTTCCACTTCTAACTCTAATCTTCTCGTATGTTAAATATTCTTTGATACCATATCGTGTGAAAAATCCTTGAAATGCAGCAAATGGAATTAGTTATCCTAATTGATTTTTTTTTTATTAATATCAAATTAATCACACTGTAATTTCTTCACAAATTAAAATAAACACTACAAAAATAAAAAAATAGGAACTAATAAATTCTAGCACACACACAAAAATTATGACACTGTTATTTTTGGACAATTGTCCCAAGAAAAAACCAATGTGGGAAAACCAGTGCAACGCCTGAGGAATTTATTATTATGTAACATTGAGAAATTTTGAGTACAAATGGATGCCCAAAGAATTGGCAATCCTCTACAAGATAAATTTGCCACAAAAATTAGTGTGACCAATTTTGTCTCACCTAACACTGATCTGGCTCCAAAACTAGCACTTACTGGGCTCCACGAAACCCCTGCATCAGCCTCTGTGTCACACTTGTGCAGACTCTTGTATGCTCTACCTGGAAATTGCAACTGATTAAGTTTCCAACCCAAATCAACCTCTGAGAATGACTCATTGGCTCCTTCCAAAAATTCTCCCAACCTCTAGCAACTGAATTGACCCTTTGATTGGCCAAATCGAACTCTACCTCTAAAGCTTCTACGCAGACCTTGTGCAACCCCACTAAGAAAATTTGACCCTTCTATAGTTGAGTCTCTAGAACTAGAAGACTTCCTCCAGACTCAGTGTCTCTACCCCTCGCTTTCTTTGGGTCCCCTCTCTAGGTCAAATTCTTCCGACAAAATTTTACTCTTTGGAAAATTGAAATGCCCAAGGAAAGTTGCTCTCCAAGTGTGTTTCTCCATCTAACCATCAACCTCTTCTTATAATATCTAGCTAGGACTCCAACAACCATAATTAAAATGTACTCAATGGTTTAGATAATCCCCAAGTCGATCTGTGTGCATTCCTAGATAAGTCTCACCTTTCTTAATTAATTACTATTGATTAACCATTTTTCCTAAGTTAGATTTAGGAAATTTTTAATTATGGTCAATTGATTTAATTGATCCATCTCTAGGTGGAACTTCCAGAAACAATATTTGGGTTTTGGATAACTATTGTGTTTTAACCTCCCCACAAAGTTTCAAGACTAGAGAACCATCTGATGCTACAAAAACTAACACACATGTCTTATTGCACACATCCCTTACTTTCACTAATGTTAGTGTTGGCAAGACTTTTTCAATTGGAGACGTTTGCAACATAGGCCTTTACAAATTACCAAATGAGAAAGACTATCATTGTTCACTTTGTTTATATATTAATAGCATTGGAAATCTAAATATCGCCTTCCACACATTCTTTACTTTTGTACATATTTCAGTCCTACATCGACTTTTTCTTTGCACATGCATGGCTTCTACACAACATTCAAGTCACACATCTTATTTTCCCACAACACTTCCCCTTCTGTACATATTCCCGCTTTAGAGCATTTGCAAGCATTTATGCCTCCACGCACTTGTTCCATACATCTCTATCCTACACAACTCATCTTCCAGATACACACTATTTCAAATGATTGCTTTGTCACACCTATCCTCTTTTGCATGCTTTGGAAATTCATGCTTTTCACTCATACAATATGTTTTGTTTCCTATGGTTTAAAGTAAAATACATGTAATCTATTAAAAAGTTGTGTAGTAAAACAAAATTAGAAATCACTTTACCTCTACACATAGTTAATTTTTTCATAGATTGTACCTTTGAACATGCCTTGGTCCTTCTATCAGACAAATAATAAGTTCTTGTAGTCAAACAATTAATGTAAAATTAAACTTGTTTTATTGATTTCGGCTTTGTTTCCATTATATGCATGAAAGTCACAATATGCATTATTTTTTTCCAATATATAAAATGTCGTGAGTTCTAAATTCCCACAGATATCATAAAATGGGAATTGATTCTTGATCTTTTGATCGAGATATATTCCAAATTACTTGGTTTGGAAGTGTGAATGTCCCTTCTACATGTTACTCCTTCCGAACACATCCTCACTTCCACAACTCTGCACACATTCATCCTTTGTACACTTTCTTCGCATACTTCCATCCTGCACAACACAAAAAATATCTTACGATTGAAGATTCCAATTAGTATAACATAGAGGCACTGTTGCAGAGAGTTGGTTACATATGGCCTTCAAATAGGTCTAATATATTTAATGATTAGGTGTTCTAGCAATATGAATATATTATTTTTGAGCGTTGTAAGATTATTTGAGGTAACAATTTCTCACTACATAAATTACCTATTACATTTTATTATCCTCATCACAGTTAAATTGTATAAATGAAGTCATTGGATAGGAAACTCACTATTTTCAATGTCAAACATATAGTATCAAGAATATTAACAATATTTTTACTATTATTTTCTTTTGAGGGGAATCTACCCCCTTCTAACATTTAAGAGCACTAAGAAAGGTACTCACATTTGATTTTTGGTCATCATGAAATAAACTATTTTCCTTCAAATAAAACTAACCCAAGGACTATAGAAACATAAAATGCATCCACATGGTTAGATTATGGAATTAAAATGATTTTTTCATGTTAAGGAAGAGGATTTAGCTCGGAATAGTTATCAATATGAACTTAAAATTTTTATTTCTTCCAAAGTCTTGGTCACACATATTCATAGAACTTTGATAAGCATATCCTTAACTAGTTACTCTGGCAGACCCATAGGTAACAAGCGAAAATCTAATTGTTGTTATATATGTTATCATCCACAATGTCCCAGACTGCGAGGAGATCGACAGAGGTAACCACAGACCAAGATTTTAGTTTGGTAGCTAGCCCTACCAAACCAAATAAGGCTCTCTCTATGAAATCATAGTCAAGAGATGATTCGAATGTAAATGATTTTAGGCTGGATAGCTAGACTCAGGTGGATTTTGGAAAATTTAGGGTTTTTTTGTTGGATAAGGGAGACAAACCATGTAGCTAGGTTAGAGGATCAAAGGGTTACAACAGTAAAGATATGAAGGAGAAAGGTAGCAATAATTTTGTGATGGGTCTTAGGATTTATCAGTGTAATATGGTGTTCAAAAGAATTTAAAGGTCTTAATGAGCATGAAACATGAATTCATTAAGCAAGAAAGAAAGTAATACATAATGATTTTCCATCAAAACATAGCTTTATGCAAAGAATTATGTTTATAAGTTGTAAGGAAAAACATTGAAGAATTGATAAATGGAAAGAGAAGATGAATATATTTCATATAAAGTGACAACAGAGAAAAGAACAACATCACAAACTTACTGCACATGAATTCCTAGATAATAACTGCACACTATAACCTTTGATTTCCATAAAATTTCCAAGTGCAAGCTACAATAGTTCTCTTCTCTCAAGTCCAACCATTCAAAAGACTCGGAAAATTATACATATAGACTAAAAAATCATTTCCTTGGTCTCAGGGGTCAAATCCATGACTTGTGGAGTTGTTCCTCAAAGATCTCAACCAAAAACCTAATGACTAGGGAGGTTAAAACAAACCCTCCATATAGTGAAATTGATTCATTTGACCAAAAAGACTTACTAGCATGTATCTACCTCATTTGACTTTCATCTAGCATAATTACATCTTAATTACATAATTGCATGCCTAATTACATCTTTACATAGGTAAAAATTCAAATCAGGTCACATGGAAAAAGCAGCCTCATGGAAAAAGCATAGCGAATTCTGTAAAAGGCCCAGCATGGCCCAGGAAAAGCAGAGCGTGATATTGAAAGCTACTTTTGGAGGCCTTCCTAAACTCCAAATTGATATCATGATAGCTCATTGGAAATATATTTCTATCTAATACACAATGGAGTCCTCAAGAATTGAAAAAGACCAAGCATAGATCCTCAAAAATCAATTCTCCCAACACTGGCCAAAAAGCGTAGCATGGCCTCCAAAAACAAGGCAGAAAGGTGGTGTCAAATTTTTATGTAGGGGTCAAAATCTATCCATCCATGTAATTTTTTTTTCCATTTGGAACTCTCCAGAAAAAGTGTAGAGTGGCCCACGCTACGCTTTTGGCAAGGTGACTGTGTCAAAAATTGTCAAATTTCTGTGAAAATAGGTCTGAAAGGTGGAGCGATATATTTATAATAATAAGGCTTTTTGGAAACCTAAGAGCTATTTTTGTTATTTTTTATGTTAGGAAGAAACACCACCTCCCGTTTTCAAAAACAGTTTCCCATTTATTCAAAATCGAAGTTTGAATTTGGTCACTTAAAATTGGAAAAGTGCAGCATGCTCTCAGTAAAAGCGCAGTGAAAAGTTTGGAGAGTTATTTGAGGGCCTTAACCTACTCCAAATTGATCTCTTGATAGCTAATGGAAAATATTTTTATGTCTAGTTATCATTTGACTCATCAAGAAGGTCATTTGGAAAATCCATGCCAAAGAAAAATGCATTTTCCCAAGACTACTCCCATAAGTGCAGCAACTCCCATGTAGCAATTATATTTTGGGCATTTGTACCAAATAATAACACATGTGTATTAACTAGAGGAGGTTTTTGTTCTATGATCTTTTATTGACAAAAACATCTTTCAAGTTTGTAAAATTCATCTTCCTTACTTCAGAGACCAATTTTAAAGTATAATTGTCTCAAAATTTTCCAAAAATTCACCAAAACCAAAATTTCTTCAAATTTCTTCAAAATGGGTCCAGAGTTTCTCCATGAAGTTATGAAGTGGTATGCTATGATATGAGGTAATCATCAACAATAAAATACAAATTAACATTCTCTTTTTTCCTGATTACGGTTTCCTTGAGTTTTTCTTTCAACTACTTGATTTTGACCTTGGCAAAATGATTCCTTGAGTAATAATGGGCAGCCATGTGTCTTTGCAGCCTCTTGTCCCTATTTTCCTTCTTAAGAAGCTTCTCCAAATTATCATTGAAATTTCCTAGCCAATATTCCTTGTCTTAATTGATTTCTTTGTCAATGAGCTTTAATGTAGGGTTGGTAGAATTAGGCATACAACTCTTGAGTCTTGAGCCATTTCTCACCAATTTTCGGTATCCCTGTGGCTGCTTCTATGATGTCAGTTGATAGATTGAATGTTACCCTTGTGATTGTGACTTAATCCTTCTTAAGATGTGTGGAAAACAAACTAGTCAACTTAGCATGACATTGACTTTTTTCAACTTTCTCACAAAACTCAAGACACCCTACATGCTGAAAACATTGCTTGGAGAGTGGTGAGTAGATCGAATTCTGTGTATTGAGGATTTCATGCCTTGCCATTTTCCCGCCCTTTTTGTAAGGCCTATTTTCCTTCTCCATAGTAAACTTATGAGTGCAAACCCTAGAGGGAAAAACAAGGGAATGGAATGAGGGAATAGGATAAAGGGGTTAGGGAGTAGGAATGGGTGTAGATAAAAGTTATGAGATGGGGAGGGATGTTAGTGAACTTATGGAAGTGGAGGTAAGTGAAAATAGTGAGGTAATAGAGCTTGGGAATTTATACACAGTCCCAGCTATGAAGTTTGCCAAAAATGCAGCATAGGGCTAGGTTTTAGGTATAGAAGGTTTTAGGATTGAGAGTGAGGGGTTGTGAAGGTTTTAGGGGTGTGCTTGAGTGTGAGGGATGATAAAATGTATAGGAATAGGATTTGTAGGCTTGAAAACATGAAAAGGGGGGCTTCCCACAGAAAATGCAGCGAGGTAGCTTGAGACCAATTTTTTGGAATGTCTTTAGCCATGTTATCATTCTGATAATTCGTTTGAGGTGAGAAAAAAGGAAAACCAAAGGTAACCACAAACCACTTTTGGAGATCAGGACGTAGCCTTCCTGATGCTCAAAGAGGGCTCTCTCTTTATAATTTAACTTTTTTTTAGTTAAGACGATTTTAGGCTAGTTATTGCTTGCACTTGGGTTTTGTTTTGAAAATTTGGTGGTGGGATCACTTTACTTAGATGGACAGAGGATTGGATTATACCATTAGGCTATGGAGTCTGATGTATGATAAACAAGACTGGATTTAGTTCTAAAAACAGTGCCTACAGGGCAAGATAGATGAGTTATTGCAGATCTCAGAGGCTAAATGGTGAATGGCTTCAAATCGGACCTAGGGATCAATTAAGAGTTCCCTAGACAGGACATTGGAAGAGATGAAAAGAAGTCAACCAGGATGGGAGAGAAATTAAGGTTTCTCAAATCCGGGTATCAAAAGAAAACATGTAAATAAATTACTGTGCAAAATAGAGTGTAATTAAACAAATTCTGAGTGATATTTCCTTAACTCATATTTTTCTGGAATTTTTAGTATGGTGTGTGGACAAGTACTTACCTACTGAGAAAACCATAATTGCTCAAAACAATGAAACCTTGTTTTCTATAACTTCTGAGTCCATTTTGAAAGCCATGTGCATATCTTTTCCCAACTCTTTGCACCCATTAACTAGTGAAATTATCTTGGAAATATATCAGAAGTTAACTTTTGAAAACAGAGCGCCTATTTTTGAAATATTAATGCCTCAATGGATTGGTATTCCCACTCATAGTCTACCTTACCCTTCATCAATGTTTCCATAATTTCAAGACAAATCATATCCAATTTATGTTTTATTTTAGGGTATCAGAGTGATGATAAAGTGGATTAAGTAGTTCTAGATTTTTTGTCAACTTTTTGTTCAGATAAGAAACCACAAATCTTATTAAATTTCAGCCAATTTTTATCTGAGGCCATTCATGACCAGTGTCTTAAATTTGGAGTTGAAAAAACTTTTAATATCAATCGGTCCTGGTATATTTATTTTCTTCCTATAAATCAGATAGATTCCTAATGTAATTGCAAAAGCAGGATCTTCAAGGAATCAATGGTCTATGGTTCATTGGACATCCTTGGTCAGAAGGAATTCCGAGGAATTTTCCTTCACTGTTTTTGTGAACAAATTTCTTCACATATGCTACAGTCTATTGATTAGTGATAGTCCTCCTAGAATTTCACCTGAAATCAAAACGATCATGCAACTTAGTGAACAAACAAAGGCTTGGTGATTAGTATTTTTACCAACATTTTACATAAATTAGATTATATGGGTGTGAACTTCCACCCTATTAGTTACTATTTTTTTTCCCTATGTGTACTTTTGTGCTTGAAATCATCAGACAAAGCCTCAATGTAGATCAAGTGCATTTTTTACCTAGAATGAAACAAACCTTGTTTAAACTGAAGATGCGGGTAGGGTCATTTATAGCGAATCAAGGGTAAGAAGATAAAGAGGTGGAACACTTATTCGCACAAATCAAGTTTAAATTGAGGGTTACTTGGCCATATGTCCTAATTGGGAGAATTTTAGACATCAAAGTACAGCAGAAATCCCCACCTTTTTTCCATGTGTCCAAGCCTGAGATAGTGAAGTTTTCTAATAAGGACACCTAGGAGGAGAACACTTTGCAGGAAGTGACAAAAGAAAAAATTTTGGAGTAGCTAGTAGGACAAAGAATGTTGGTTACACCTCCAATGAAACAAAAAGAACTTAAGAGAACATATCAAAGCTTATCAGAGTCATAAATGGAACAGTTCAGAGTATACAAGAGAAAGAAGACAAACAATATGGAGGGTGTGGTATCAGAAATTGTCTCATATAACATTTCTTCACCAAATACTATTTTTGTTTCAGGTGATCCTATTTTCAGAATGTGAGAATTTGATCCAAGGACAGAAAAATCTTCTCCTTCTTCTTCTTCTAACCAAAACATATTTTCTAAGTTTTTGGAAATGAAGAAAAATAATGAGGCTTTGAAGGCATTAACTTATACTGAGTTCTGGAAGAAAACTTCTTTCACTAACAACATGTTGTTTTAAGCTCCTGATACTGAAAAAGGTGAATTTAAATTAGCATTTCTTGAACCTAAATTTTTCCTCCTAGAGCTACTAGAGATTACAAGACCTTTGTCTTATATCTCAATACTAAACATATCCATTCTATAGATCATATTGATCTCCATAGACAAACTGGTGAGATGACCTATACCTCTCTCACTAGTTTTGCTTCAAATGTATCAAAATTGCAGAAATCTTTGAATAATACTATTGCAAAACTTAAAATGGAAAAGACTTTTTCTCTGGCGAAGGATGTCAAGATCAAATCACTGGAAGACCTTATAATTAAATTAGGTTTGGATCCCAAAAATGTGGATGCACCTCAAGAGCTTGTTAATAATAAAAATGAAGATATTCAAGCACTTAGAAGACAGTTGAAGATTCCCATAATAAAGCATCCCCAAACACTAGAAATTAGGGAATTAGAGAAGTAGAAGGAAACTCTATTATCCTATCTAATTGAACAAAACTTGAATATTAAGAAAATGCAAGAAAGGTTTGAATACTTGTTAAAAGAGAAGTACCAAACTGACAATGTAGTAACTCCAATGAAAAAATAGGTTCCACAGAAGATATTACTACAAAAATTATATCACGAGAATTATCTTCTCTTAAACTAAAGAATGTTGAGATTGGAAGATTGAAAGAAAAATTGGACAGAGTTGAGATGAAACAAAATGAATCAGGCAGTGCCTTAGTCAAGGAAATAAAGAAAAATGCAAAATTACAAAAGAAATTAGAACAATATTTGAGAAGTTCTGACAATATTCAATGTTTATCACAGGCCAAAGAAAAAGATTGGATGGAAATTATGTCATTTGTGTCTGATATTTGGAAATCTATGGAGATTATTGTAAAACATGAGGAGTTGATTGAAAGAGCCAAATAAGTTATTAATGAGATCAAAATACAATAGGGAAATAAACTTGGATAAGCAAGTAAGATAATAAAAGCTTTAAACACAAGGACTAGAGAAGAAATTGAACCAGGAACTGTAAACAGAACATAACCAATTATTCAGACTAAAAAGGTTCCCATGAAGAAAATATTATGTTGAAGACAAAGGAAAAGTGTGAAAATATTCAAGTGTAAATCAATAAATTCTATAGAAAATTTTCTATTCTACAAGGGAGAGGTCTTCCAACTTTTAAGAATTCATATGTCTAGATGGTAATAGAAGACCAATATGAAAGATTGTTGAACAGATAGGTAGGGGACAGGACAAAGTTTGTTGGAATCAAGGGAGAGATTGGCGGTCAGAACCTACTTCAAATGTTAGTTGATGACATTTTCATCTGCTACGAAATCAAACACTTGTTCATAATAAAACCTTGTTTTGAGAAGTATATTGATGTAGATGAATCATACAGATAGATGAATTGTGGATCTTAGTTACCTAACATGTGAAGAATTGGAGCAGTTGGTCAAATTTGTTCAATAAATTAAGCTTATCAATGTAGCATATTAGAAACAAATCACAACTATTAAGCATTCAAAACAACAAGAAAAATGCAGTTTCAAATACATTGAACCTAAATGCAGAAATCAAGTGCATTTACAGACATTTTTGGCGCAGTTTTTAAGCATTTTTATATTTTCAGTTAAAACAATGTTATGAGCATCTCAATAACATCTTGATTTTATCTCGAAATCACAATTTTTTGTCCTAGACGATGTTTGCCGATTTTTACCGATACTATGATGTTATCCTGGTTTTGCCGATATTTACTAATTTTAACGATATTTTCCTAATCCTTACAATTTTTTGGTTTTCTGGACCCTTCTTGATTTTATCTCGATGATGTTCGCAACATTGGTTAGAAGGTGTTTAAACATTATCCAAAGAATTGAATAAAGAATACTTTGAATGTAAATATTTTAAGAGATGGGATATTTTGTAATGCTCTCTATTTATACCTTATTTTTGAATAAGAAAGGGTTGATACCTGGAGCAATTTTTTGTAGTATTGTTGTAATACTTTCAACTTGGATATAATCAAAGGCTTTTGGTTTTTGTTCATGACAATAATTGTGTACTTATGATTTCTTCTTGTAATTTCATAGTTTGTTTCTACGTATATTTGAGAATAGTATAGGACATTGGGAAGGGATAAATTAAGTATCAATCTCCCTAATGTCCCTCTACAAAGTTATGTTCACAACTAAGTTAGAAATTGAAAAATATGTTTAGTTTACTACCTAGAAATCTATATATTTTTTCTTTTATGTTGTACTTGGATATATTTGTGTTGACTATATAGGTTCATCTATACGTATTTGCTATTATTAGATGATTAAATGTTCAGGGAGAATGTTTAGCCCTCTAAATTCCTCTCAATTCCTTTTTCAATTCCTCTCAATTCCTAGCATTGATGCTTTGGCTCAGTTCTTTAGTCGAGGACTATTTACAAAGATACAACATAGGGGGTCAAGAAAACAAATTTAGAAGCACAATCATAGGTAACAAACAATTGATATGCAGATGTTGTAACAACAAATGCCATAACAGCATGTCAATGTTAAATTTTTTGAAATTGTTGTAACAGTTGATGTTGTAACACTCATTACTATTGAAAATGTTGAAATATTGTAATAATTTATGTTATAACAACTGCTACTATTGAAACTACTAAAATAATGACCATTATAGTGGATGTTGTAACAATAGATGTTGTACCAATAGATGTTATAACAGAAGATGTTGTAATAATTGAGGGGGTAGAAATTTTATTCCATCTTGCTTTTCAAAGCTTGAAACCGAGCATCCAAAGAGGTGTTTCTGCCACCCAACACTACACCAACACTTAGGGGATCAAGAAAACAAATTGAGAAACACAAGCATAGGTAACAACAGATTGAGAAGCAAATGTTGTAACAATGGATGTTGTAACTGCATATGTTGTAACAACAGATGCCATAACAACATTTCAATGTTAAATATGTTGAAACTGTTGTAACACCTATTACTATTGAAAAGGTTGAAATTGTTGTAAAAGTTGTAAAAGTTGATGCTATAACAACCGCTACTATTGAAACTACTGAAACAATGGCCATTACAACAGATGTTGTAACAACGAATGTTGTAAAAATAGATGTTATAATAATTAAGGAAGTATAAAGTCATTTCATCTTAATTTTCAAAGCTAGAAAGTGGGCAGCCAAAGAGGGTTTTCTCCCACCCAACACTACACTAGAACTTGGGGGATCAAGAAAACAAATTGAGAAGCAAGAACATAGGTAACAACGGAAATAGAAGAAAATGTTATAACAGTAGATGTTGTAACAACATTTGATGTAACAAGAGATGTCATAGCAGCATGTCAATGTTAAATCTGTTGAAATGTTTTCATGGCTAATGTTGTAACACTCATTACTGTTGAAAATGTTGAAATGGTTGTAAAAGTTGATGTTATAACAACTAATACTTTTGAACTACTGAAACAGTGACCATTATAGTGGATTTTGTAACAATTAATGGGGTAGAAATCCATTTCATATTTCTTGTCAAAGCTTGAATGTGGGAATTGAAAGGGGTGTTTCTACCTCCCAACACTCACCAACACTTGGGGGATCAAGAAAACAAATTGAGAAGCACAAACATAGGTAACAATGTATTAAGAAGAAAATCTTATAACAACAGATGTTGTAATGACAAATAACTAAACAGATGATGTAACAGTGGATGTTGTAATAGCCTCAAGGGTTATCTCAGTTGGTCAAAGTCATGCCTCGCCATCGGGAGGTCACAGGGTCGAATCCACCCGAAGCCCTTGGGGTCAGGTCTTGCAGTAGGCCGAGGGGCGATTTAGCCTAGCTATCACCCATATTTTTCCGTGGACATAGCAATCACTCACTGACTAGGGTGCTTGTGAACCACATGCAAAAAAAAAAAACAGTGGATGTTGTAACAACAATCCATTTCATCTTGCTTGTCAAAGCTTGAAAGTGGGCAGCTAAAGAGGTGTTTCTTAGTAACTTTGCATTTGTGTTATTCTTGTTTTGAGACTTGTGTAATAAAGCTAGTGGTTTCTTTCGTCAACATATTTATCAATGTTATGTGAATACTTGAGATACCTATGAATTTTATCTAAGAAACCTTAATGAAAAACTATGCAGTCTCTGCATCTTATTTTCTTTCATTTCATGCTCTATGTTGTAGATCTAATGCATAGGATTTTTTTTTGCCCTATGCTTTAAACCTTGAATGCCTTTATGTTATTATCTCCATACTACAATGTCAATTTTAAAGGCTAGAATCACAAATAAGTAGGCCACTTTAATTTATTCATTAATTTCTCCAAAAACTAGTTCACATTGCATCTAAAGGTCTATCGTCACCTTCCCCACTTGTCTAATTGTTTTGGGATTAATAAGGGTCTAGTAGAGCTGGAATAGTGAGTATACTTGTACTGTAGTCTAGAATGTAGGATGAATTTTGTTTTGATAAATCACCAAGTTGTGTGTTAACCATACTCCCCATAGGACTAGAAATGGAAGTGTCCTATAGAGTTTCATGTCCTTTCTTTCAAACCAAGCCTTTCAAAGTTGAAATAGGCTCCAACACAGGCCTACATCATAAATGTTACTATTCCAATAGCCATGTCCCTAAATATCTTCTTAATTCATTCAATATAATATATATATATTATATATATATATATATATATATATATATATATATATTCTATAATATATATATATTATATATATATATATATATATATAATATATATAATATATATATATTATATATATATATATATATGTCACTACAAAAAATGTTTTAGACCTCAATCACCCTTCATCCTACCATATTGAAAAATAATTGCTAAGACAAGAGCTAAGACTCAAGATCATCGCTAGTGCTAGCATTCATCTTCATTTCTTCTCTAGGGTTTACATCACAAACTCTAGATCTTCCTCTATAGAATATCACAAGCACCAAGAACTCTCCATGACAATTATATAGATGCAATAATGAGTATAGTGTAGACAAATATATTATCTTCCATCTATATATAGTAGGTGAGGGAGGCCAACATTGTTAAAGTGGTCAATTACACAAGAAATTCAATTTAATGCACAAGATAAGGTCTCCAAGTGAAGTGCTCTCTCTCCAAGGATACACATCAAGAGACCAATCCTCAAGCGGTTCATCTCTAAGCATGGGTTTCAAGTGTCAAGTGCTCTTCACCACAAGGCTTCTTTCTTTCCAAGACAATCATCCCATGATCCTCAACACATGTATCTTGGGTCCATAATCAATCCCATGTAATGTGCTCTCAACCCAAGCATCTATAATAAATCCCATGTAATCTATTTTGTTTTCTATGGGTTATGTATTACATGGTCTTGCATACCTCCTTTGGCCTAGGGTTTTTGGAAAAGGACTTGATAAAGCCATGTTTGGATATTGATTTCTAAGGACTTGATCATAGTGAAAGGTTAGTGATTTATAAGGGTGATATGACTGATGGGAGTACAAAAGAACTCAAGCTACACATAAATAAACAACTCAAGGCAAGAAATGAAAATTGACATATTAACATAACAATATCAAACTAAGTTATTGAAATTCAACTAATGATACCTTATTCTCCATTCACGTAACAAAATTGGACCACTTTTTATCTTATATCACATCGAATTCCAAATGTGATGGATAATGGCCATATTGTTGCTCCTTTCAAAACATGGAAGATGGACAAGTTAAAGTAATTAATATCCAATCATTTAATTTTTTGTACAAAATTAATATATATATATATATATATATATATATATTATATATATATATATATAGATGTATGTATGTATATAATTTTAGATATTAAATATACTTACAAATTTGCATGCTAAAGGCTTCTAAACTTGTTTGGACACTGTGATGTGTGGCACGATATTTGTCAAGCCTTGCCTTTGAGGCCTTTTCCTCAAACATGCAATAATTCAATTTAATTAGGCACTAGTAAAAGATAAAATTCATTTAATGAATTTGAAATAATCTTATGAACAAATTAAAAACTTGTATGCTTCCCTCATTGGACTTCCTCCGTGCATCTGCTCTATCATATGCTTTCATGACCTCTTTCCATACTTTCACGCTTACATCAATTGGCTTTCTTTTGGCCCTTAGCTCGGGAGGAATTTTTTTTTATCTTTTTCATTCGGTTGCAATGGACTATCTTGGAGTTTTGAGTCATTTATTTTTTTACTTGCTTTATTGATGAACATGTCCCATATTTAGTTTTCATGTCATGGATGACTACCTTTTAAAGGTGCATGGGTATCTTTGATAATGGAAGATGTAGATGCTCTTTGAAGTGTTGAAGGCATGATTCCTTAAACCTATGATTGAACACTTTCCCGACATCTGCCATTCTAATTTCCCTAGAGACAACATCATATTCTACCTTGGTTTTGCATGTACCAAGGCAAGATGCATAAGTACCTGTAATGGTGGTGGAAGAAATCTATGTCCCAGGAGTGGGTGGGACATTGGACGTCCTTGTTCCTTGTTCTACATTCTAAAAGGTTATTGTGATTGATTTTTTCCTAGATCTTCTGCTTGATCCAAGATTTGATGGGAAATCAATTGATTCCCTTTGACAAGGTTGCTTTGGTTGGTCTATTTCAGTGCCTTAAATGTGTACTTCAACATATCTGGCAAGCATGGACAAGTCCATACCTTTTAGTTTATTCCCTACTTCTACCCCCAATATAGAATTCATTTCCTCTTTTAGTTTCTCACTGTCATGTCCCTATATATGTACAATAAAATTTTATTTTAAAATTAGGAATAAAAAAATAAACCCTAATTTCTTCTTTTATAATTTTGAAACTAAAAACTAAAAAATATAATTCAAACAAGCAATGGAATCGTGTGAAAATCTATAAATTGAGTCTAAAATACGTCATTCTCGCAAGAATAAGATCCCTTTGCGTGTTTCCCCTACTTCTTCTTGAAATTTTTTGGCATCCTATGGCGATTTTTTTTCCTCCACACTGTGGAAAATCCCTTCTCTTTTCCCCCCTACATTTCGCTCCCTTCCCTCTAACTGTTTTAAACATCAATAGTGCAAAATGGATGGGCAGGGGTTTGATTTTCCTCTCTGGTAGGGAGTGAATGAGATGCATAAATTGATTTTGTGACTGTTAGAGACCGAATGACACCCACAAATCATTTTTTTTTATTGAAATCCACAACAAGGGAGGAGAGGTTTGTTAATATATTTTCCCACCATTAACAGATACCCAATCAATTAGTTGTTTTCTTTCATAGCCTCAATGCATTGCTCCAATCGTGGTCTGCTCCAACTCCACATAGAACTTTAAAGCTCCCTCGATTTGCAATGGGTGAGTATGAGAATGGAAATATATTGAATTTATTACATTGTTTTGGTTGAATAGTCAGGGTACAAAATAGGTTTATCCATTGTGTGTGCCAATTCTAGATTGGAGAGGGTTTTATTTTAATTTTTTGATTTCGTCTAATCTATATTCATTCTCATCTTTTCACGTTGTGATGTTGATGTGGAAATCTTCCATGTTATTGTCACTTTTTATGAGGTTTAATTGAATACTGATATTGGATGTGCAATGTATATAGGCACATGGAATAAGCTGAAATGTTGGTTGATGTAAATCCCTATAAATGGTGTGTTGACCCTGCAATGAGGGGTATTTTATGACATATTTTCCTAGCCCAATAATGAATTTGGTGTGATTTCAAACTTTCTAATTTTATTTTAATATCCAATTACTCATAATATAATAATCCACTATTTATAGTCACATACACACATTTTCACATTTAAAGGTTGTGTTTCTTAGTGATTATGTATACATCTAACACAAACATTTTCAATCCTGCCAGTCACTCTTTACTTCTTTATAGGGTGGATGGTGGCACTAAAAATATATCTCATCCACAAGTTCACTTATACTAATTATTATATTATATATTGAGTTCATTTATAAGACTTAAAAATCAAAATTTGAAAATAATATATTCTCTAACATATAGGGTCAAAGGATTTTGTTTTTTCTAAACATGAAAATAATATATTCTCTAACATATAGGGTCAAAGGATTTTGTTTTTTCTAAACACAAAAATAAAGATATTTGGCGGTTTAAAATTATGAATGAAGGGTTTGAATTAAGTTAAATGAAAATATGAAAAAAAAAAAAGAGAAAATAGTACATTATTTTTCAAAATCTTCATCTAATCTTTATAAGAGTTTTGTCATGTCACCATATTGGGAGTAGAAATTAACAAAAAGGGTATATATTGAAAATAGGGGCATTTTAGTTAGAAAGGTGTAGTGAAAACTAGTTGAGCTTAAATCGATTGTGCATTTAGGAAACTGGATAAAGCGACAATGAAGTGCATAGATTTTATCTGACTAATTCCATTGTTATGTATTACAGGATCTGGAGGAGGCCATAGATAGAGCACGTGGACAATATAGACATACTAAATCAACAAGACGAAAGTGGGTGGCCATAAAATCAGATACGGAATCTGTAGATACAATAAAGGTAAGACGACAAAACAACCTCAACCAAAGGAGGATGGTGTTTATGAATTCATAAATTCTACAACATAGACGAGATAAAGTTATATAAAATATGTTTTTTTTTCAAATCCAAAACATGATATTGATATGTCAAATATATGAGTAAAGTGAGTTTTTGTGTTGGATAACATATTGGTTGAAATGGTATAATTTATGTACTAAACATCATTTACTATGTTATGTATTATAGGGTCAAGAGGAGGCCATGGCCACAGATTATGGCATATCAAATCAGCACACAACAGAGGTCACAAGACATCAGGTAATCAAATTTTGACTTAACTTTGGAAGAATTTTATGATACGTCCATACTTTTTGACAACAGTGTTAGAATTTATAGTGTATTATCCAATCTTGAAATAAATTAATGCATGTTATTGATATTTCAAATGGACATTAGAACAAGTGCACAGCCTAAGTGTTCAACTAGCAAAAGAAAATAAACATATGTATGTGGGCATGGACCTAAAACTATTAAATCACAAAGAACCCATTGGGTGGAAGAGGATATGACAATGGATACTTTATACACAACAAATAATTACAATGAAGAAGAGGTTGGTCAAGACTATAGTACATGGGAAGGGATTTATTAAGCGATATTTGATTATATTTATTTGAAATTGATACATTTACGATTTATACAATCTTTCCAAACATTAAATAATGGTTGTGTGTGTCAATATGTAGAAGATGATGATGAAAGAATGGCTACTAATACCCAAGCTAATACAACTAGGCTATTAAGATTTGGATGATATGATCCAAACCATCCTGTAGACCATACCAGGGCGAAAAGAGCATATTTAAATAGAATTCTGGCACTTGAGAAATTTGAATAGCTTATGAGATTTTCATACACATATTTCATGCTACCTAGTGGCCTTAATGATGATTATCATGATAGTGAAAATGCAGTGCATGAAGAAGGATTGAATGAAATGGTTACAAGTTTATTTGGGGATGGAAACAATGATGGCAATAATCATGATCACATGGTTGATAGTAATGATTACAACAGGGGTAATTACCACCAGTGTAATGTTGATTATAACAACTCATTGAAAGACTCCATCAAGCAAGCAACAAAGACACCCATGTTCAAATCGGGTGCAATTAGAACCTCAAAAAAATATTATTAGAAATCAAGTCACTATTTGGTTGGTTAGACAAAGGATTCACCACCCTACTAAAATGAGTTGAAATCTATTTCTTACAATGCATTGTCAATTGGTGTACGTCATTTGTAAACATTCATCATTTTCATTTATATTAATTTAAGAAGATTTTAAAACCATATATTGTATATGAATAATCATAATATAGATTGACATCTCAAACATGTTCATCATAAGTCAAACATTCAATTGATCTAATCTTTGGCAATCTTACAGGGCACTAAAAATTAAAATATCTCCTGAAGAGAATGTGTTTCCATCAACTAGGAGAGGCATGTCAGATGTTGGTTGAGTTGGGGATTGAATATAAGCAAATTAATTCATGTAAAAATGATTGAATTTTATATAAATATGAATATAAATACAAGGTATAATTTCATGTATGTAAAGAGAAGAGATATCATACAGATGTGCAAGGTCCTACAGTTCCAAAGAAGGTTTTACATCACATGCCAATCATACTTATACTTGAACGAATGTTTTTTTGCAAGTAACTTGAAAAATTCATGAATTGGCATGCAAATAATAGGATTAAATATGGATTCATGTGAATTCCAGCTGATTCCAAAGCATTGAAACACATAGAGGAAAACAGCGAACAAAATTCAAAGATGAACCCCGTAGTATTAGGTTTGGTCTTGCAATTGATGGAGTGTGCCCATTCACTTTCATGAGCTCAAATTATAGTGTTTGGCTAGTCAGATTGATAGTATACAATATTCCCCCATGGATGAGTGTTAGAAAGGAGCACCTTATGTTAACTCTCATTGTTCCAAGAAAACATCAAGTTAAAAACATGGATGTTTATCTTGTGCCTTTTATTAATGAGATGCAATTGTTGTGGAAAGGCATAAGAATGTATGACATATCACGTCCTCCATAAAATAGGTCCTTCATGTTGTATGGTGTGATATGTTGGACTATTCATGATTTCCCAAGACTTAGTTTTTGTTCCGGTAAGAAAAAAATATTTACCTATTTACACTCATAATTTATCGTCATCCCAAATTTCATACTTAGTTTTATACTATTATTTTTATGTTATTAACCTTATTTAATTGCAAGGCGTCAAACAAAGGAGATATTTGCATGTCCAAGATATGCAGAACAATTTCAAGGGTGGTATTCTAAAGATCCTCGTAAAGTTATTTTGCAAACAATAAGGTTTTTCTACCAGCAGATCATAGGTTTAGAAGTTGTTGTAAGAATAAATTTGATGGAAAATTTGAAAATAGATGCCCACCCATGATTAATCGTCCAGTTGATTGGCCTAAGAAGTATTAAGATGTTGAATTGAAAGCTTGGCAATAATTTTTTGATGACAGTTATTATATTGAAGAACTAGAACAAGTTGTAATTAAGATGCCAGAAGGGATGAAAAGGAAATCCATATTTTATGATCTCCCATATTGGAAGGATCTATTAATATCTCACCTATTAGATCCCATGCACATCTTCAAAAATGTCCCAGATTCAATTTTTTCGACATATAAACAGGAAAATAGAAGGACACCTTGTCTTCGAGGAGAGATATTGCTCTTTTGCGTACCAAATTTGATAGAAGAAATTTGTGGCCAAACAGGGAAAATGAAAAATATGCAGAAGCTCCATGGATTTTGAAAAACAAAGAACTAGACAAACTAAAAAATGTGATATGTTCAATAAGGACACCTATTGGCTATGGGTCATCATTAAATAAAGCTTTTATAGTTGATGGACATATCATAGGATTTAAAACACATAATTTTCATAATTTTATGAGGGTATTATATATCATCAATACTTAATATTTATTGATAAAATTGATTAGGTATTGAATATATTATGATATTATATTGTGTGACAAAAATAACTAATATTGATCTTTGATAAATGTGTTTGACAACATATCATGCCATTGGCAATTAGGGGGGGTCCATGACTTACTGTTGACTTGAGGAATGCCATAAGTTGATTGTTAGCATTTGCAAGGTATGTGTTATGGAGTGTTCATGTGTGAGAGACATAGATATATTGTATTGCATTTTAATTTTTTCCTAAAGGTTCATACTAATTTGGTATTCTTATAATAGGTGGGTGACATCCAAGGAGATCCACGAATGTGAAGTGCCAAAATGGAAGAAGGAAATTACAAAAATATATGTGTATTTGAGAAGGATCTCTCTACAAGTTTCATGGGCCTACAAGTCCATTTACTTATACACCTATTCGATGACATTGAATTGGTGGGTGTCATATCAACGAGGTGGATGGTTCTCTTTGAGAGGTATATGAAAACTCTAAAAATATATGTCTAACAAAAGGCACATCCAAAGGGTTGCACCATTGAAGGATATGTATTAAATGATGCATTTTTCTTCCTATGTGAATCTCTTAGTAAGGATTTTGAAGATGGGTCATGCTTCTAGGATGAAGAACGAGCATTAGATATTATTGATGGAGAAGAACCACAATTTAATGGTGTTAAATTAGAAATTATCAAATAAACTCATGATCATCGTGGTTATTTTTTATTGTGATTATTAATTTACTATGTAACTTATTTGTCAAGTTAACAACATGGTCTTTGGAGTTTTAAATAATCATGTTGACATGTAATAGGTGTAGACGAAAGTGCTATCGACAAGTTCATTCTGTACCACATGGACTTTATGATCTAATGGATTGATTTGTATGATAAAAAGAGAGAAGAAGTGTTAGAAGAAAGGAGGAAATTTAAGAGATCGAACCCGAGGAATGCCCCATTTCCTATTGATCTACAAGGGGAATGGGGCAAAGATTGCATACTAGAATGGATTACTGAACAAATTCAAAATCAAATAGAAGATGAAAGTATAGGTTCAAACATAATAGAAGATTAAATGAATATGTTTATAGGATATGAAAGAAAGGTATAGTTCAAATTTTACAGAATAATTTTTCCTTACAGTTTTGACATTATTAACTATTTTAATATCCGTTATTATATTTGTTTTAACCAAAATAAATGGTCTTTCACAGGCAAGGAAATATCCAACAATGTGGGCATATGGTCGAAATTATCATGTAGAACATGTAGATGTAAAGAGACAATCCTATGATTGTGGCATCATGGTTGACTTCAAGCAATCTAGTTGATCAATCTCAAAAGATAAGAATTTTAATGAAGGGGATCTATAATATGTTGGGAAAATACAAGAAATTATTGAGTTGGATTACCACTCTTTTAAATGCTGTATTTTTAAGTGTAGATTATATGAAGCATTTGATAGGACACGAAGACATGATACCCATAGTGGATTGTTTTCTATAGATTCCTCAAAGTTCCTACCAGAGGATAAGGAGCCTTATGTTCTACCGATTCATTATGAGTAGGTATTTCTTTAACTCAAAGAATTAGAAGTGGTAGTGATCAATAATCTATTAACACATTATTTATTGCGAATATATACATGTGTTTATTAATTAATAAAATTGTTATAACATATGTCTAATACATGTATGTACTCATTCATGTGCAGGTATTTTTCTATGAAGATATTATGGACTCGAAATGGATATTTTTGATACATTATGATCCAATATTAAGGCATGTATTTGATGATGCATTAGTGGATACTGATAAAAACAATGATGGGAAAAAAAATGAGAGAGAGGGATTAGAGAACATCAAATAAATTGACATCCATGATGATGTTGAAGATGGTTATGTTCAGGCACAAGAAGACAACAATACAAAGTTACATGATGTTACAGAAGACAATAATATGGATGGTATAGAAGATAATGATCCAAATACTTTTGGTAACAAAATGGATAGTCTATTGTCATATTTCAATGATGATGAAGAAAATTCAAGTCAAGACAAGGATTATGATAATATTAACTACTTGAAAGATCATATGAAGATTGGCAATGATACACTGGATGGCATTGTTGCAGACAATGATGTTAATGACCAACACCTCTAAATTTTTAGAATTGTTTGTAATACATGTTTAAAAAATGATGATTATTATAGCCTAAACTTTTAAATGCTTCAGTATTATTTGTTTCAATACAGATTACCTTATAATTAAACAGTTCAAGATATGGTATGATTTGTTGGCAGAAAAATTAGGATTACTTGAATACTTCTTCCATTCATTTTGTATCAACATATGTTCATGAAGACCTAAAAGTTAATAAAATATTAATTCTTGTATCTCATAGTGATTTGAATAAGCAACTCTTTTAACTTCATTATTTTTATATTGTTTGCATTTTAATGTTGGTCGACCTGCTCTTACATTTAATTATCTATCCGTGTAGGATTTAATTTTTACAAGAGTGTTGCACAAAGTCTATGCTAAGGAAGATGATGACTAGTATAAAATAATATCAACCCAAATTCATTGCATAGACACTCTCAATAATCAACAAAGTTTTTACAAACTCCACACAGATTCAATGTGAAGAAATATTGCAGAATAAGGTACTTTGTCATTCAACCACTTTAACATCACTCCTAATAACCATCACTTATTCAATCTGGACACATAAAAGGAAGCGCAATCCAAATTGTAACAAAAAGGGAAATAATTCACAGCCACACTAAACTAAGGGACCAGTTCAGGACTTAATTTGTCACACCATCCAAATCTTACTTTAATTAATTAAATTACACATAGAATTAACGATAACAACAGTAATAGAAATAATCACATAACTGGGAACTATTTATGCAATTATGTATTCCACTCTAACTAACAAGTGATCCCTACTAAGAAGGAGGGTAAACCCTCTTCAATAGGGGTTGGTGCACTAAAAAGGACACAAACTACTCAGAGGAAATTATTGAACCACAAATTTGGGATTTGCATTAATAAAAGTATCAGGATTACAAAGCTCTGGCATTTCCCCATTCCAATTCTTCGCTCTAGCCCTCGCGGAAAAATAGTGTTCTCTTTTATAAATCTTAATTACAATGAGAATAACATCATGAGAATATTTCCATTCATGTGATCTTAAAATAAAATATCTTAACAATTACACAATGATTTCCATGGAAGCGGTAAAACTATAACAGTTTACTTTAATTACAAATAGAGTTACAAAATATCTCAACCAAATGATATGGATGTTCCAAAAATATCTCCAATTGATGAGTTGTTTCCTTTGAATTTTACACACTCCAAGATCCAGTCCAATTAGGAAATGCAACATATGCTTAAGAAACTACCTGTGTAAAGCAACAACTTCCATAACCTTAATTAATCCTAACCGTTAAAGGAACTGAAATGTAATCATGTAACATCAAGCTTTGACAAACCATCAAAACTTGAAACAACCCATACATTAGTTTTATGATAAAAACCAGCCTAAGAAATTAGTTCATATGTCAAATAGTAAGTATAATTGGAATAAGAAAGTGACAAGTGAAAATGGACATACTTAGGTGAATAAGGGTTGTTACACTAATAAGATATGGTCATGTTGGTCAAAAAGGGATAAAGGAAATAGGAAAATGAGTAGGAAAAAGTTGACAATTATGTGACCCAACATCTCCCCCCAGCTTAAGATTTTCACGTCCTCATGGAGACTCATGTCACTAATTCCCAACATGTTGGGACTGAAGTTGCATGAGGTTGTATTTTCCTTCCATGTCTTCACCTCCGACCCTATATACTTGAGAAATAGCCAATTTTGGCTCCCAAAATTTATTAGTGATATTATATGGATGTTTATATGGATAGATGGGTAACCAAATAAGAGGAAACTTGAATCTAATTCCTATCCATCATGCACCACTCCTCCTAATATAGTCAACATATTGATGAAATTTGGAAAGTGCTTGCTCAAAATTTTGATAGCAATAGGGGTCTCCCTTCTTCAATTCTTATAGGGGAAGATCCCATCTTAATTTTCTTAATTCTAAGGCACAAATTATCATTATTTGTATATTTATCTAGCATATTCACAGAACTAATTCTCGATGGTCCATCAACAGTGTCTCAATGGTTGTAAACTGCTATATTTTATTGTATTTGTGTGCAAAAGCTTCAGTTGAACCCAGTTCTCCTCTAATAAATAGTTCTACCTATTATTCATTAGTTATTATAGTATCATGGGAAGCTTTCCAGCCTATCTGATTTCGCATAAAAGAAACAAAAGCATTGAGTTATGCATCTCCCACATAGGGCGTCAAATTTTATGATTCATCCCCAAAGCAAGCAAGATCATGCAGGTATAACTCAAACAAAAAATGTTGTTCTGAGAAATTATCACTTTGAAATGTTTCCAGGAAGTCGTGTGTCTTCCTTGTCTTATATGGTCTCTTTTACTTCAAGGTTGTTAATTGGAAGAGATAATGTTTTTCTTACAAATATAAAGGATAAGAAGGAGAAGGAAGCATATCGCACAAAAAGCCAATAATGATCTCATAAATGAGATCCTTTTCATGCTATAGAAGCTTAACCTTCCCTTGCATTTCCTTCAACTGTTTCATTTCTTGATTCCTCTTCTTTTGAATTTTCACAAATTTTGCAGTTCTCAATTTTTCAGCCCAATCATTCTTAAGCTTATTGACCATTTCCTTGTGCTTATTTAGAAAGATAATTTCATCGTTGGGAAAGAGAACTAATTTTTCCCACTTCTCTAGTACCCTCATCAAATCTTCAAATTTAATGTGAGTTGTTTCAGATGTTTTTCATCCTCCTTTTGGTCCCTTTTCTCCTCCTACTACTCTATCTCAACTATTGGTTCATGTTTTATAGTATAATCACCAATAGGTTCTTTTGGTGTAGTAGTCTTTTTATTTTTAGTTTGCCCTATTTCAATTAGTGGTTCATGTGTAACAACGGCATCATAAACATGTTTTTGTGGATTAACAAACTATTTTTCTTATTCCTACTTTGTTTTGATTATTGATTCTTATGTAATAGCATCATCATCAAAAGGTTATTATGGAATAGCAAGTCGAAATTATTTGTCCTATTCTCCCACTTGTACTCCAACTGAAACAATAACAATCTCCTTGATTTTAGCGCCCTCAAGGATTTGTTGGCAGCCCTTAGAAAGTTTTTTTGTGACAATAGATGATGTCATTTCTACAGCCTCTACCAACATATCCAATCCAATTTCATTCTTAAAATGAAGTTGTTATTTAACAACTAAGGCAAGTTGTTCATTTAAATCCTCAATTTCATTTCTCATATTTTCAATTTCAATGAGAGGGTAAATTTTCGTCTTAACTAGTGAAGTAACAGCCTCCTCTTCTTTTGTCTACTCTTTTTTTATTGGTCCTTCAATCTCCTATTGTTTCTTTGGTTCTTGTTCAAACTCTGGTGTAAAATTCGGGATTTTAGATGTAGAGGGGCCTTCTTTAGCAGACTTATCCTGCTTTTCTTTGTCTTATTTCTCCTCAAACCCATCAGGTCTAATTTTATCAACACATTCCCTCTCAACAGGAGCAGTATGTTTTTGAGTCTCTTCTGGTATAACAGCTACTCACACCCCTTTCCCAGGGGTTATTCCACCAATTGGAAATTTCACTTTCCTTTTATGCACTATTAAATTTATTGATACTCCCCTAGTCCCTTCAGGGGTCTTCACTTCCTTAGCTCCAGTTTCAGGCACAACTATTGTTCCAATAGTTTCTTCCTCCAAATATTTCTCTACAATTGAGAACCCACCTCCTATTTCCTCTGATGACTCACTAGAAACCACCACAAGTTTATCTATCTACATCCCCTTTCCTCGTGAGGATTAACTAGGGGTCATTCTAATCAAACTCCACCTCTTAGGGTTTCATCAACTATTCATAGGAGGTGCATCATCCTTACTCTACTTAGAGTAAGTGGTTGTCTTTCTCTTGGAAGATGTCGCAATTTCAGCAACAACTGTTGTTTCAGTGCTATGTGTTGCTTCAATACTTGGTGTTATTTCAGCGTTAGGCATTGCTTCGGCACTGGGTGTTTCTTTAGCACTCCCTTCATGTTCCTAATTTGCACCATCATAAGTTCTCACTATCAAAGCATGCCACGAGCTCCCTTTTCTCTGTAATGAATCCATGATCATTAATTTAATGAGCGCATGGTTAGTGACACATGTTTCTGGATGTTTTTCCCTTTACAAAACCTCTGCCATGTGTTGTAATGACTTCAACAAGTAGTATGGTAAATTAATCGCTCTGTCCTCAGGTGTGTCAGCCATTGAAAGTGATAATTGAAAATAATCCCAAAACAACCCTCATAAGTAATGAATTTTTGGATGAAGAGGACTACATCTTCCCAAGGGCAAGGAAGACATGTTCTATCAAAACCCCTATGCTTGGGCATCAATTATTCTCTCTCCTGTAATAATATGGCCTTAGCTTCAGGATTGGCCACTTTCCTTGAGAATCACCATTCTCTTGTCCTAGGCATCCATATCACTTTTGTGATAACTTCTTCTGTAACAACAATTCTAAAACCCTTGACCACAGAGTGTTGTTCAACTAAGGCTTGGGAAAATTCTAAAGCGACCAAGTCACTAAAACCCTATAATTTTTCAAAATAACTCAGCCATCCAGCCCTTCAAAAAATTCCCAATTCTTCTAGATGTTGTAGCAATGCATTAACAGAGCCATGTGTGTTTCTGACTGTTGCTCCACCCATAGTTTCCCATAAGCACACTACTCAAAAATGCTAGGAACCTGTTACAAAGCTGCTTCAACGCACACAGATGCTTTCTCAGGTGAGAATGTCAAGGTGTTGGAACTACCGACAGTTACTCCTCCTTATTGTTTTAACTAGAATGAGTAGATTTTTTATAAAATATTTCGCGCCTATTCGGAGAAAAAAAAAATTGGGATTTTACATAGTTTTTTCCAAGCCTTCAAAGCATTGATAATGATTCATTTGTTCTGCAAACCTACTATTTAAGTTGTCTCTGTTATTCTCACCAAAACTCCTCATTATAGAACTTATACAACTATAAATTTGACAAAATTGAAACAATAAATATTTACATTTACATTGCATCATTTAGAAACTGTGAGAAAATAATATGGAAGCTAGATATCCATTGGCGTTGGACTATTAAGGTCCAAGCCAATAGAGATCTCTTTGGATCCTTTATTTTTATCCTACTCATTCGATTCCTCGTTTTCCTTATTGCTCTCATCCACTTTGAGCTTCATCTGCTCAATTTGATTCCTGATTGCATCAAATTCAACTTCTAGCTGACGTATATTCTCCCATTACTCCAGATCTCTCTCCTGCATTGATAGGTGCTCTTATAGTTGTTGATGTATGTTGCATTGTAATTATGCCAGGCCTCCTCTCAACTCCAAGTGGTCCTACACATAGTTGATGCAGGATGGTTGATTCCTCCTTCCCGCTAGAGAAGTTCCCACCAGCAGCCCCCCTAACCTTGGCCTGCGATTGCCACAAGAGCTTGACCAGGAATTGTCCTCTAAACTTTGCACACTAGAATCCATTTTTTGACTACCCAAATTTTCCAGAACTTTCTATCACTCCCACTCTATTCCGGGATGTGATTGACCATGTCCACATCATTTTCCTTCATCTGGGCACCAAGGATCTGATCCGGGGCACCCTCACCGACCTAAGGATTATAGTATTTCCAACCAACAATCATGTTCAACTAGACCTCCCTCCTCTAGTTGACTAACAAATTTGCTCCTAGGTTCTAGACCTGAACCTCTGCCCACTTCAGTAAAATAATGACATCCAACCCAGTAACAACATACAGACCATCAAATGCACTTAGACCCTCAGTCCCTCCTTGAGTTTCAGCCCAATAACAGGCAAGAAATGACCTTGGCTTCAGCCATCAAGCCTTTACAGAGCGCACCTTAGCAACATATATCCTTAAATCATATAGAATGAATATACCATTATTCCCTTTATAGTCAGTGTCGAACTAAGTGATGATGTTGTGTTTAATGAAGAAGCTAAGGCAGCTGAGATATTTATAAGTTTCCATTATATCCCTATCGTCCTCCATTAATTCTTGACATGGCTCCTGATCCATTCTTCATAACCAAATTCTCATCCCACAAGTGAATAGGGCTTCTCTGAGAACCAGAATTAAATTTTTCTTTGAAAATCCTATACTCCTACAATCTCCCGAGGAGGTGCATTGTCCTTTACACAACATGGAAAATTTTAGGGGCTAATGTTCGCCCAGTGGGCTAATTTTCCATGATTTTGCCAAAAAACGATTCGCCAATTTCCAATTTTTATAAAAGATGATTCGCCCAAATTTTAGAATATAAAATTATTTTACCTTAAAAATTGCCAACATTATATATTGGCTATATGATAAATCATTATAAATTTGAATAATTTTACAAATATATCATTGAAAAATTTATAGTTTGCATATTAGGGATTAGTGAGATTCGCCAATGTTTCTAAACTTCAAGAAAATTTTTCATCCTTAAAATTTTCCTTGTTACACAATGAACCAGGGTGTGGGAAATAAAAATGCATGCAGAGGTCACATTAGAAAATAGGTGTAGTACCCAGGTGAGAGACTCTAACACATCGCAAATGAAGGGATAGGACGATCTTGCCATGAGACTCCATGGTATAGCAAGGCTTGCATGTAATGATGCAACAAGGTCCAAGGGCTAGGGGGAAGATATGGGAAGGGGAGGAGACCATGGCGGGGAGGGGCGAATGGGTGAGAGGGGTGATGAGGGAAAGGAAAGGAGAACGGAGGAGGGAAGGGGTGGGGGAGTAAATATGTAGGAGGGGAAGAAAAGGGAAGGGGAGGGGGTGTGAAGGAAGGCGGAGGACTAAGGGGAAGGTGAAGGGGCCAATTAACCACCTTAAACAATATGAAAAAAATGTCTCCAGTACCTAAATTTATTAATTTCCTTGCAAGGCTTTAAGCCACTCTTACAATCCAAACTTTGTATCTCATCAAAATACCTATGGAATGTTAGTCGTTCTCTCAGCCTCATTCAATATGCATCTTTCTTCTCTCAAATGTTATGCATGATTAGTTGGTTTGTCAGCTTCTTGGTTATTTCCTCTGAGAATACGGTAGAAAGACACTAAATCGAAGGAGGGGAGAAGCGCTTGGGATATTTTGATAATTTGGTTCACGGTAGTGTTTATAGTTGATGAAGAATAGATCATATGTCTAATAATTATCATGGAATCCCATAAAACCTATATTGTTTTTATGCCCTTCTTTTGAGCCAGTGTGAGGCCCAGGAACAAACCATATGCTTTTGCTTGGTTGTTGGTCTTCCATCCAAGCCCACAAGCATATCTAAATTCAATTATTCCTCGGAGTTAGTGAGAATCCCTCCCCCTCCTGCCACCCTAGGGTTACCTTTTGATGCACCATCAAATTAAAGGGTCCATTTGTTTGTGGATCTGAGCCATTCCACTAGACCTTCCAAGGATAACCATAGAATCCATTTGGCCTGCGAGCCAGAATCTTAGAGGTCGAGGAGCATGCCCACAGAGCCAACCAAGCAGATTCTAATTGATCCAAGGAAGGGTCTATAATTGGTTTATGCAGTTCCATACAAGTTGAAAGGGAAGTCATGGCTATTACCCTAGTCGAGGCCCTGGTCTTTTTAAATATCGCCTTGTTCCTAGATAGCCATATTTTCCAATAAACATACTTAGGTAGAGCATACCATATTTTTTTTTAAATATTTTTGGCCTGAAGGGAGCCCAAATAAGATCTGGGCCAAGAGCTAAAGAATATTTTGTTAGGGTCTTAGGTTTTTTACGTCAAATGTATTTTCCTTGTCCATTGATTTTCAGTTTTTGAAGCAGTTGAGCCTATAACTACTACTGTTGTCATAGTCTCTAGATCACTGTCCAACATCCTTGCATTTATTCCATAGATATTTCATCCAAAGCATGAAACAGTTTCAATTCAGTTGGATTCATGAGGTCACACATGTTTATACAGTTAATTCAAAAGGGATTATGTGTAAGCCATTCATCGATCAAAACCATCTGAAATGAAGTTGTGTGAGTCTAAAGTTCTAATGGTCATGAGGTTTGGTCATTAAATATGTTTTAAATTATTATCTCCTATTCCTATCTACCCCATTTTTCCCTATTTCCTACCCTATTTCCCCATGACACCATTACCACTTCCCTATACTCATCACATATACAATCGTCATGTATAACATGCAACCCCACCCCCCCCCCAGCCATTACCTAAGAGACATTATACTCCCAACATTTTAATGATTTCCCATACTTTATTCTCATGCCACTATATATTCATGCAAACTCTACCTAATTCAAGCACATAGATTCCCTACAAGATACCATAGATCGATTCCCAACTAGCAATTGATGAGAAATTGAGGTCACACTCACTGTGGGAATTTGTTGCGCAAGCTCTGTTTTAGTCACCATTTTGCAGAACGGTTTATGACCACATGGAGGAGAATTTTGGAAAACGGAAAGATGTTTTTCTTAAAAATAGAATAGATCACAATAACCTCTTCCATATTTTTCACAGGTGTCACGGATCGGGAGATTTGGTTGCATATTCAAAGCCCATTTTTCAGACTACTCAAATACTCTGTTTTAAGTCATTGTTTTGCAGAGTATTTTTTGGGAAGCTGGGAAATAATTTAGAAAAAATGAGAGAGTTTTATCTTAAAAAAAACTATCTTCTCCATTAAATTCCTTCTTTTTTTACACAGGTATTATCTTTTGGGAGATATGGCCCGTTGAAAGTTAGCTACACAGTGTTGTACAAAGGTTACCAGTGTTCGTGCAATGTTGCGTAGAGGGTTATCAGTGTCACCCAGTGTTTTTTGAGTTTAACATTATTGCGCAGTGTTTTCTAAGTTTACCAGTGTTGTGCAGTGCTTCTCTGAGGTCACCAGTGTCGCGTAGTTTAATTTCAGTTTGTGGGAGGTGTTCACAGGTGCGATGAAAATGCCAAATGTCAAAGTTTAAAGGGGTGAACATGTAGCAAAGGTGGTAGCCAACTCATACCATTAGTTTCCAGCCACATTTCGATTTTGAAAGAAAAAAGTGTCAACACACTCACTTCCCAAATGTTACCCAGTCACTGTGCAGTTAGCATCCAACTTTCATTCTTTTTGCTGCTTTTGATCCATGAAGATATTCTTCGAAAACAAAAGTGCATTTATAGTGATTTAGAGTTTTTCTTAAGATAAGAATTCTTTATGTTTTTTTTTATTCAGAATAAAAATATTTGAAACAACAAAAATGTTTCCTAATTTTACTTTGATTTGATCCTCTGTTGGATCAAAGATGTGATGCATCTAGACATTATGGATTGGCTATTGTATTTCTATTTAAATTGATTAATGCATATGGAAATGGTTGTTAATGGCTCGTAGTGGACCCCATTTCCATAACTGAATCTTGGAAGTTGGGTCATACATAGTAACTCTCAACTCATGTTTACCTTGGTGAGCTTGTTAAAGTGGATAAATATGGGGTGGGGTGTTACACAACCCACCACATGGTGGTAGCTATCATGTTTGACAGGTATCAATTTCACATGTCCCTCACCACATGGCACTCATGATTTGTGCCATGTTTCACTTATTTATGTACAACTAGAAATTATAATAGGCCTATATTTGAGTGACACGTGTCAGCCACATGGCATTTCCATTTCACCACTTGTGATGTCATGCTAATATCCTCATTTAAGCCTCAAAGTTCCTGATACTCTGATATGCCAAGGCATTAACTAATGACTCTAGTAGGCGAGAATAGGGTCATCATTTGATAGTTTGTCATTCAAAACATGACATATCGAATTTTTCTCCACACCATGTAATGTTGCACCTTTGGTATTCTAGTATATGGTATCATTGAGGGTGTTTATTGACAGATTAGATGGATAGGAATTGGGTCATTAAGTGACAATTCATCCACTAGGCTATGGCACCTCAGATATTTCTCCACAACTTATATTTATAAACCTCCAAGGGCTCGATATCCTAGTAAGCCCCTTTGTGGTTGGATTCCTACCTAGCTTCCCTTGGTCAATGTGACTAGGGGCTAATCAAGGGACTCCTTGAACTCCATATTTCTAAGGAACTTGAGATTTCTTGCTAGTTTCACTATCAATAACACAACATTCTTTCCACCTCCTTCGATCCAACTCATCACCTTCAACCTTGCGACTTTCATAATCCTTAGGTAATTATGGCCAATATAGCCATAATAAGCCCCTTCATTTGTGAATAAGTGACGTATATTGTTCCCTTTCAACATAGATAAATGGTTGCATTCCTTCATTTGCATACAACATTCAAGAGACAATGAAAAAATGTTGTTGGCTTAGCCCAGGGCCAACCTCTCAATTTCTTGACATAAAATATATGGAAGCCATAATTAACACACAAATTAAAGGATCCCATTTCACATATAATTCATATTCATAAAAAAGGAATGCATATCAACATTCAAACAAACTATGTTATTTATTCAACACATTGATCATACATTCCCAATATGACAACACAATATAATTTAGCATGTTAATGTATACATACATAATATACCAACATCGTATTAAAAGCAAGAAACATTGAGTAGCATTGAAATTGCATATAAAAATAAGAATGCACTTATATGTTCTGCTTAAAGTTGCTAGAAACTGAAGAAGGGCCTGCCACTCTCCACCCAACTATACGCACAACTACAAAACGACTTTCTTGTAGTTGGTCAACTTTGAGACGAATCTGATGTCTCAAGGATGATTCACTCAGGGTATTATTCCAAAGTTCAATTCAGGGATAGAGAATGAAGGCCAAACTCCTTCACTGACTAGGAAATAGGAAGTTATCTGTCAAGCTTTGAGTCTAGGCTAAACTCATAGCAAAATATGGTCACTAGGGGTCTACATAGCATAAAGGGAGACACTTTCACTACTCCCTATGGTTCCCATTAGTATTCGTTCCTATTTCCAATGCCTCGAGTGCATAAACACAATAAAAGGGGTCAATTTATTCTTGGTCTACCTGACTTAGGCGAAATTTCCTCTCATTGGTTTCCCTAGTTATCGCAATTCAACCCTAGACTCTATGGCCTAGTGTTTATACACAATTTTACAAGTTCATAGGGTTATAATGGTTTGGGTTTTTCACACACAATTCAGGTCTCTCCTCTAACCATTGCAATCCTTGTCACTCTGACTTCCGAATGACTACACAACTCAAAGAAAAATTACTTATCCTCCTCCCCATGAGCACTACTTCATGCAAGAGGGGTCACTTCTCGGGCTGCAAGGTCAATATGACTCCCCCATTCCCTCATATCTACTTTGAGCAGTTGGTAGATCAAAAGGCACATCAGGGGGGTCAGAACATTAAATTCATGGAAGCTTGGAATACTTCCCAATCTCCCTCACAGACTTCTTAAGCAAGCTACCCTTCTATATATTGGGATCGGTATAAGCTTGTCCTCATCTTCATCTTTATCAATTTATAATTAATCAACAAAATATTACCATCAAATAGTTTGGCAATATAACCATGTAGATTACTTAGCACTATCCTCCTTTTAAAAATATTACAAAACTTTGAGATTAGAAAAATGTATGTTACACCAATCCCCTAATCTAGTTCATACGGAAAGAAAAAATTAAAAAAAAAAAAATTATATATATATATATATATATATATATATATTATATTATATATATATATATATATATATGGAGCATGGCACCTACAATAGGATATGACTCATTAATAATTCTAATTATTAAAAGTTAAGTTGGAAATTTTTCATAAATTACCAAATTAACTCATTGAGATAAGTTTTGCATCTCATTTTTCCCAACAAAACCTAGTGAAACAGCAAAATATCATGAGTAAACAATTAGTTTTATGAATCTCACACATTATATGTATGTAAACATCTTTTTATTTAATAGAAAGTTGTTGATTTTTTTTTTAAGAAAAAAATAAATAAATAAAAATTAAAAAATTAAAAAAAATAAATAAATAAATAAATCTTACACATATATAACTATAACTTTAAACTATATATTATCATTATAATACACCTTCTAATGCAACATTAATTATTATATATGTATAAATATATGAATGCATCCTTCAAGGATAACAAATGCTACTCATAAAGTGCTAACACACTTTAATAGAATAAGACTCAATGATAGCTCTCAACCATTAGAAGATATGTAGGTGATCTAGATCAATTGTGAATAAATTGAGTAATGAGTGGTTTATAAAAAATAAGCCGGGAAAAACTATAATGAGTGGCCCATAACCAAAAAGAAGCATCTGGGATATTTGGTAAAACAAATAGTATTAGTGCTTGGTTTTTTATAAGCTAGGTCGAACTTGCTACCAATATGTCATCTAGGGCCATGTTTAGGTTTTTCATATAAACATAATTCAAATAGAAATAAAAACCATATTCATATTCTCAACCAACAGAAAGAGAAGAAACATGCGAACTCTTAAATCTAGGGGAAATAAAACAAATAGAGAGAAATTCATAAAATGATCTCATCTCTTGATCCCAATAACTTTGTTGTTAAGGAGGAAAATGTTCTGCAATTGAAATTTGAATATTTCTCGAGTTAGAACTTGAACATGAATGTTGACATCTAGCACCCACGAAAATGCTAATTACATTTGTTGATACAAAGGCTATAACTATACCAAACAAAGATAATTTTGAAAACATTTTGTAATTGGGATGTTAGCACCCAATTTAGAGGCTATGATTTGTTTTTTCATTATTCTCTCGAACCGACATGGAATTTACTAAAAATGCATCCAATTCTTGAACAACATGGAGCAACACTAGAATAATTGTTACTTTAAAATGGAACTAACTATTATTAAAACTAACAAATTCAAGAAATTCAAGATCATACAAAATATGACAAGAAATTTTCTCGAGAAGGTATGAGAGCCAACTCGGATGAAGTAACCTTCAAGGGTAGTATTGGCATTGCAAATGGCCAAAAACTAGTATCTATGGAAACTTTTTTCCAATGATGTCTCGTTCCAAGGCTTAAAAGTCTTGGTATAACTAAAACCTCCCCTTTTTGTGTGATTTTTTTGGTTCCATAATCTCCTACTTTTTCCATTAACAATAATGGTTTATTCACCATTCATAACTTGACCTATTTATAGGTAGAGGAGAGGGTAAGAAATACAAGGCCATACTTCATAAGACAAATAAGGATGGCTACTAAATTCCTAGTGAAATAATTCACATTATGAAATTCATTAAGTAGTATTTGGAAAAAAATATTATTCACTGTGCTTTAACACTTGGATTTAGTTTTGAAAGCAAGTAAAATTTAAAAAATAATTAACTATAAAATAAATTTATCCCCCCTATTTTTGTTAATTACATTGAATAATAAGTTTGTACAACTAATTGATTAACTAGTACCAAAGTTAATTATTGTTTAATGACACTCTTTCCTCAAATTATTTTGTCTCAAAACAATTGCAGTGTTGAGAGTTGTAGGCTATCTAGGCCTTCCTATGTCACTTTTTTTAGTAAGGGACCACTCCATCAGGTTAAGAATTAAATGTTGGCACACTTTAATAATGTAGGTAGATTATTGTACAATATTATAGAAATCATCAATACTCCCCAATTGTTAAAAATTAGTTAGGTGATTTACATCAATTACCAAATTAGATTATTAAGCATTTAAATTGGTTTGTTGTTACTTTCTCCAACAAAATCTCCATGAGATGGCAATTGTTTTGTAAATCACATATATATAAAACTATGATTGTATTATTGCACACCTTATAATGCGACATTGATTTCTCTATAACATAGATCTATGAATATATCTTTAAATAATAACAAATTATAATCATTAGTGTTGACAAACTTTAATAATGCATGTGGGGCATTATTGAGTAAGGGTTTCATAGATTGACTTAACTATTCTTTCATTCTTCTTTCAAACATGGAAACTATACATAGGCATAACTTTCGTGTAACAAAAAAAAAAATTTCCACACCTTGAAAAATATATATATATATATATATATATATATATATATATTATATATATAGAGAGAGAGAGAGAGAGAGAGAGAGAGAGAGAGAGAGAGAGAGAGAGTAAGTTCATATTGTATTACCTTACAAAATCAAGCAAAACAAGTACATTCGTTAGGTATCATCAACATATATGTCACTCGATAGGTGGCCTCAATCTACCCAAACCAGATATTTTTTACCACCTACCTATAGAATAATTAGTCCAAATTCAAGGAGTATCAACATTACAAGCATAACTAGGCTATGTATGAGTGCACTACAAAAGAAAAATCTAGAAATAAACATGAAAGCTCAAGTATCTAAAGAAGTGCTTGGGGTTGTGTCTCTAGCACTTGATCCTAGGGGAGCATGAGCATCTGGTTTAGACTAGAAATGAAGTTTGATGTGCGGAATTGGTGTTGGGAGAATTCATTGTGATAATAATATGGCAGGAAGGTGCTTCGCTCATTCACATTATGGGAATAAACCCCCTTCTCTATCTAACAAATTAATACCAAGTGGGAGGGTTTCTTCTATATAATAAAATCATTGGATTGAAGATATGTTATATAACATGTGCACGGGACAAATCCATTTGAACACCCAATGTGTAACCCATAGATATATATATATTATATATATATATATATATATATATTATATATATATATATTATATAATATAATATCATGATTATGGAATAGTGGTGATCATATACGAGCACGAGGGAGAAATTTATCCTCCTTTTTAACTAACGCATACCAATTCTTTAATCACGTCCCCTTTCCTTTTGTTGGAGCTCCTTTCTAAAAATGCATTTTGATGACAAGATATGACCAAGATATTGGATACTGACACTTTCATTTTATTGACCTCGACGATAAGTCAATTACCAAATTAGCTAAGTAATTGAATTGGTTTGCTATTATTTTCTCCAACAAAATCTCCATGAGGTAGCAATTGTTTTGTAGATCACATATATATAAATATATGGCTTTAGTATTATACACCTTTTAATGCAACATTAATCTCTCTATAAACATAGATCTATGAATATATCTTTAAATAATAGCAAATGTTAAGCATTAAGTATTGACACACTTTAATAATGCATGTGGGGCATTGTTGAGTAAGGGTGTCCTAGATTGACTTAATTATTCTTTCATTCTTCTTCCAAACATGGAAACTATGCATAGGCATAACTTTTGTGTTACAAAAAACATGATAAATCACACAATTTGAAAAACATAGGTTTTTTTTTTGTAAGTTTATATTATAATACCTTAGCAAATCAAGTAAAAAAAGTACATATGTGAGGCATCATCAACATATTTGTCACTGGGTAGGTGGTATCAATCTACCTAGCAGGAAACCATATATTTTTTACCACCTACATATAGAATAATAAGTCCAAAATTAAAGGAGTATCGAAATTACAAGCATAAATAAGATATTGATGAGTGCATTGTGAAAGCAAAATCTAAAAACAAAACATGAAAAATCAAGTACCTGAAGAAGTGACTAGGCTTGTGTCTCTAGCACTTGATCTTGGGGAAGCAAGGGCATCTAGTTTAGACTGGAAATGAAGCTCAATGTGTGCAATTGATGTCGGGAAAATTCACGGTGTCAATAATATGGCAAGAAGGTGTTTCCCTCATTCACACTATGGGAATAAATCCCCTTCTCTATCTAACAATCTAATACCAAGTGGGAGGGTTTCTTCTATATAATAAAACCATCATATTCAAGATCTGTTATATAACATGTGTGCGAGACAATCCCATTTTAACGTCAGCGTGAACCCATATATATGTATATGTATGTGTACATGTATATGTATATATGCGTGTGTGTGTGTGTGTGTGTGTGTGTGTGTGTGTGTGGTTTTCTACCAGTGATATATGTCTTATTTTATGGAAACTCACTCGAAAATTCAGTTTGGAAAAATATCCTTCTTTCAAGTGAGTTTCCATAAAACAAGACAGATATCACCATTAGAAAACCATATATATATATATATATATATATGAGCACGAGGGACAAACTTTTCTTCCTTTTTAACTAACATGTCCCAATTTTTTAATTGCATCCCCTTTCCTTTTGTCTGAGCTCCTTTCTAACAATGCCTCGTGACCACAGGATATGACTATGATCTCGAATAAAGACACTTTCATTTTATGAACCTTGACAATAAAACTTTATGAACCCTAGCAATCAAAATTTCTAGCTTAGCCCTCAAGAATAAAAGATTAAGGATGTTGTGACCACATCACACAACTGTGGGAATTAATCCCAGACCCATTGATTTTCCACTGAGCGCAAAATCCTGCCTTCAAAATCTCCAGGGAGACAAACTCGGAGATGTATATTCTTGTCTCTTAGTTACCACTTTCATTTCTTGTTAGTTGACGACCCCAACATTTTTGCACTTAGTCACACGCTTTCATTTCTAGGAAATACTTTCGGGGTGGGAATATTTCCCATTAATTGTTGCATTCTCCAAGATTTTGTCCTGGCACTAAAAACTTTGTCCCAACCCTTTAACTTCCTCTGTTGTTTTTACCTCTGGGATGGAAATATTATCGTTAACTATCGAATTCATTCTTCATCTATGTCATCTTCCAGCGCCCCTTTTTATAATAATTAAGTGCCTAACTGTAGAGAAGGAAGGTTACGTGACCACAGGCATGACCACCATATTTAATCCCAACGATTATGAAAGGATACCCCATGGAAACTTCTAGGGATTCTATTCTAGGACAGAGGATCTTGTAACAAACTTTAGTTTTGTCTATAGACCTCTTTTATATGATGGACTCCCAAGGGCCCAAATAAAACAAAGTCTCGGCCTTTGTCAAGGAAATGAATTTGTTACTCTCAGGCTTCTGTATAGGGATTATACCAAACTTCAATGCACAACAATGCCTCTATAATCCACCTTCCTCCTTAAATATGTCTTCTATGACTCCTGGATCATTTATCACATTGGTTGATCAATGATCAATGATCTTATTGATATGACTGTAATAGAAAAGCTTTGACATTCTTTGTATTCCTACACTGCTCCTCTAAAGCACTCTCCCTTCTAATATTTGATTACTCAATAATTATCCATTTTCATTGCTTGAATAGTCTCTCATACATGAAATCCCTCCTAATATTACTTGTTTTACACTTGATTTAATTTAATTACAGGGATTCAATTTCACATCACAACAGAATTTCGCAAACAATGCATAGAGGTTCTATTTCACATAGATTTCTAAATATTCAAAACATAATGTTTATTTATATTGATATTCACATGATTGTATAATTACATACAAGGCCGTTGTACCCTCTTAGGCCTAATTTATATGTGATTGGCCCCTCTCGGCCCTTTTTTCCATACTTGACCTCCACACTCTATCCTCTCTACTCTCATGTCTTGATGCTTTCAATGCCTCTTGGGCTTACATAATTATACACGAGATTTTGAAACCATAATTTGGTTCTGATCCACAAAATATTCAACTATCCCTATCTCTAGGATCCTCTATATCCACATATCTCTCAAGACATCTAACTAACCATAAGATCTCTCTAACTCTTTCAAACATTCTCGATGTCTCTTCTTAGAAGTAGACTTGATTACAATATCCTCAATATAAATCACTCATGTACAATTCTTCTAGAATTTTAGGAAAACACAAGAAAATACATTTAATTTAAATAATTAATCTCAATTAGGAAACCAACTCCCTTGGTAAATGAAAATACCTAGGTCTAGTAAAATCTGTTTGAATTAGAGGTAAGATACTCATGCATCAGCAATATTCTCTTCAATCTCATTAAAATGATCAATCTAATATTGATGTTTCCTTTTACATCCTCCAATCCAACAAAGATGATGTATCTCTCATATTGTTTATCCATCAAGATTCTGCCTAACAGATCCTTCATCTTCCAATTTAAGTTTAGTGCTCCAAAATAGTGCTTCCTTCATCCTCGGTTGTCCCCTCAGTCAAGAATCCAAGTGGCTACATCTTCCAGGATCTCAGTATCCGAGAATACTTGTCTTTCTTGAACAACTTAGGAATCTAAATTACAAATTTCATTATAGGTATTGAGAGGAACCACCGCCGGATGGATTTCAATAGCCTCACGAGCTTGTTGTTGAGATATATTACATCATTGGGGGCCATAACCCTCTCCCCCACACCTGTTGTGTATTATTTGATGTTCCATATTCCACCGATAAAAATGAGTGCTTGTGTTGACACTCATGGGACTTAACACCAAGCCAGACAGGACACGGCTGCCAAACCTGATATATTTTAGAAAACTGATAATAGACCCACCCACTGGCAGCTAACACAGGTTGTAGAGAGAATAAAACCATGACAAGAGTAAATTGCGCCTACCCACGGAGAATCCCCAAACGAGGTTGGATACCGACAACAACTCAATGTGAATGTCAAAGGTGAATGCCCACAGACACTCACATCCATTAACCAACGAACCCCAAATATTAGAAAGAAAAGGTGAAAACCCAAAGAGATCCAAGCTTGGTTCTATTAACACCAAAAAATTGTACACCTTCTAATACAATCTAGAAGACATTAAAAGTGTCCAGCAAAATACACAGGTGGACATTTTTCCAATCGAATACATTATGAAGTTTAAAAAATCAAAGTTCTCCTAAGGTCCAAAGTTTACAAGGGAAAAACAATTAAGTTTGTGCGAGTATTTATTCGATAAACACACACGCGTGGCATAACCTCAAAAATCTATGTGGTTGTAGCAAAGGGTGACTCGGGAATCCAGGACCACTTTACACACTTGGGGTTGACTCTCTGACATGAGATCAGTCCAGTATAGCCAAATTCAAGTCACCTTGGAGATATGCAGACCTCAATGGAATCCTATTGTCCTTCTCATGTGTCTTTATCATACATGTACCAAGAGAGGGAAGAAATATTCAAAAAACTCTATATAAACAGGCAATGGGAGAACCAAAAAGAAGAGACATTTTTATGTTAGCCAAATTTTTGTTTGAGAAAACCAGCATTCCATTTTTGAAGCCAAGGAAGTGAAGAGCACTAGCATGTTTGCCAAATTCTTCTAAGAAACCCAACATCTTAGTGAGTGAAGAGTAATCCACCCTTGGAGAGTCTTCACACTTCTTTGAGAGAGAGGACAAACTTGCAAAGATATTGAGGAAAAGAAACCCCCTTGCTGAGGATTTTTGAGCTCCATAGCTCAAAGAATTCTCTTCAAGTGTCTGAGATTCTAACTGCATTCAACCTATACCACTAGCAATAAATAAAGGGAGATTTTTCCATATATTATTGATGTGTTTGCTCCATTTGAGCATTGTTTTGTTTATGTGCTTCTTTGTTTAATTTTATGTTTATGTATGCATTGTTTCCACTATTTACAATGTTGTGTATATTTAAGTTTGTCCACTAATAGCACCAATTTTGACTGTGATCCTTTGCAGGTAACAATCCACTGCTAAGGGGATCAATTTTGGTACACTTGTGCTCCAAAAACACTACAACAGGAATGGTGACCATATTGATATTTTTTCATTAATTTATAGATTGTTTGCAGGACCTCCTCTCTACACAACCATTCTTCAAGGTGCTCTTCACCTCCCCGGATTTTTTATAGTCCCCTAGGATCTATTCTGAGCCTGTGAAAGTGACAAATTTTCAAATATTTCTTGTCTGCTCGCTTTTTTCTCTAATAGACGTGAAGTACGCGTTTGTTTCTGCAAAAACTGCAGAGCATACTTCTGTTTCTGCAAAACTCGCGTGGCAGACAGAAAGAAAAGAAAATCCTTGTATTTTTAATTTTTCTCAATTGATTGGCAGCCTTTAGTGAATTTTCATCACCTCTGCATTCATTAATTTTTGTTTAGCATCCTGGTGGCTTCATGAACCATAATTTGTGAAGCAATTAGAGTTTTTTATGTTTTTTTAAAATACCCACAGCTTAATTAGGGAGGAATGTAAGTGGCCAAAATCCACATATGTTTTCAAACTTTTTTTGCTTAAATTTTCTGCAAATCACATAGCTTAATTAGTGAAGGAGTAAGTGGCCCACTATCCACAAATATTACTCCTAACCAAGGCATTTTTGGGACTATGAGCAAATGTTACTAGAGAAAGCAAGTAATCTTTGCTTCCCTTGTGTCTCTTAAACGAACCTAGGATTGCATATGAAAATCTTCTCGAAAAAATTTGAATTTCCATCTCCCTTATTAAGCTCCACATAGTTTAATCGGAAAAAAGTAAGTGCCCCATAATCCACAAATACATTTTTTCTTCCATGCAACGAACAACCAATACTTAGTGTAAGTAGAAGGATACTAAAAAAGGATCATCACATATCCACATCTTATCACATTTTGTATGCTCACTTGCATCACACACTAAGCCTTCATACGATTTGTACTCAAGGATCATCCAGCTTTTGGGTCTTTGGTTACTTAGTTTATTTTGGCATATAAATTCACTCCATAAGTGAATTAAGCCTCTTTAAAAACAACCATAACTTGAACAAATTAAATTTCCCCATAGGGACCACCAAAAAATTGATAGTTCAGGTTACGACCATTGGGGGTAGGCATTACATAAGCCGCCATGGTCATGTTACACCATTGAAACATAGTTGTTGACTTTTTATGGAGCTTAAAATCCTTCAATCATCACACGGAAAATAATACCCAAGCATGGAAGAGACCTGATTCAGAAAGGGTTTGGCTTAGGTCCAATGCTTGTGGTACTCTTTGGGGATACCTAACCCATCTAGTGCTTGGTACTGATAACTGACTACCAAGAAGCTAAAGACTCGAATGCTCACATGGGATGAAGGTACTTAGTAACCAAAACTAGGGCATCATTTCCCTATAGGTGATGGCACAGGCAACACTTGAGCCTCATTACCATTACCTTGGTTGATTCCTCAGTTGCTCGAAGGCATCACCAATTCTTTCGGGACGTTGCCCCAAGTTGCATCGGAGGATATCTCTGCAAGACCCAGTTACTTTAAGAGTGGACAAGACGACTATGTCTACATAGGATTTTGTATCATACGCAACAAACAAAAAACCATTTTCTTGTTTGATTGGTCACATAGTTTAATTACTAAAGGAAAATAAACCATTTAGATTTTTTCTTTGTTTTATGTATGTGATCCTATTTCATTGATATTTATCTCCTTCCCTCACCATACACAGAGTGGAACACACTCTAAATCGACACAATAGGGGACCCCAAGGCTCCCTGTCGATCTAGACATTTTTTAGACCTCCCCCCATTACTGGGAGGTGTGTTGGGACTCCCGCCATTTAGGCATCAAGGACAACACTCAGCCACCATTATTTGGATCTTCCTTTATTGGTGCATATTTTCTTGGAACTCCTCCTTGACAAAGTACACCTTCCACCACTCCATAAAGTTCCTCACGTGCTACCCCCTTTGGAAGTGCACACACCTCTCCTCCGTATAGTCCTCGAGATACCCATTAGGGTAATTCTCCTGACATCCCCACAAAGGACTCCATTGCATATAGTTGTCCAGAATCGTTTCATGATGGCAGGTAATTCATAGATCTTGTTCTTGGCTTTGCTAAATCTCCCATGTTTAATCAAGCTAACCAATGACCCAATCACACATGGCCAAAATTGGCCAGTTATGCCCACAAATATCCCTTAAAGCATTCCAAAGTTCGAGGGAAAGTTGGGTGAAGACCCAGGAAACCATATCATGACATTTCACCTGTGGTGTTTGTCTAATAGTATCATGGAAGGTATTATTAGATTACGATTGTTTTAACGCACCCTAACTGGGCCCGCTGTGAAATGGGATGTGGACCAGCCCTCTATGTCACATGAAACCTTTAGCTCAATAGATACTACTTTCCTCACCTTCTTCTAGCAATTGGTCCGCCACGAGTCGGGTCTAGATCTCCTCACCAACTTCAAGCAAACACAAGCTACTCACATCTTCGATCATCTCCTCGAATGGCGGAAACGTCATAGCCTATGCAAAACCAAGTTTAAGGACAAATCTACTTGGACATATTCTTGGGATCCCTCACATAAGAAATCTCTAAAGACATGGCTAAAACATTCCTACAAATCGAGGAATAATCAATTAGTAAAGCCCAACAACTAGAGCTTATCTATACCCAATCTGGGTAAATTTACCATGTACTCCCAGACACCCCGCGCCTTCAAACTTATAAATAAATCCCAGGTGTATCCAATATTGTTGATGGATTAATTAAGTTCATCTCCCAAAATAACCACCACAGTAATTACCAATACCCTGGATATCCTTCTCATGGCCAATCATATGATGCTACACAAAATGCACCATCATCATAACATACAGGGTATTATAATGGTTAACCTGCACCTATGCAGAATATAGTTAACATGGTTAACCAATATCAGCCTCCTCAAGGAGGGTCGTATCCTCCCCCCAGGGAAACCAATACTCCTTTTGGAGTACAGACAAGACGTTTTCTCCCTTGAGTCAATATGTTAACCAGGGATAGGAAAACCAATATTCTCCTTTTCCAGCATAACAACAGAACATCCCTCCAATACAAAATAATGCACGAGTGAATCTAATGCAACCTTCTCCCACTTCACAACAACAATTATATGAACAATTGAATCCTTCCAACACTGCTAGGAAAAAAACCTAAAAATAAGCCACAGGGAGAACCTGAGTGGGGAGGCAGAAATCAGCATCAACCCCCAATGGCACCGGGAAGGGATAACACTAGCTGGAACCAAAACCAAGGAATGACCAACAATAAGTCACAAAAATAGGGCAAGAACACTAATGTGGGGATTAATCATGCATGTATTATCTATGGATAATATGACCATTATACCCACCACTATCCTCAACTTCCTGATTTGAAAAGGATACAAGATAGTAAGGGGCAAGGCGGTCAACAAACTGCAATAATGAAGGACCCATTACCCCATCAGGGAGTCATTAACACACAACAACAAACTCCCCAAACTCATCCATCTGGAGGGACCCTCAATAATTCTCCTAACTGTAATATTTTCATGATAGGAGAAGATATCCTTTTACAGACACGAAATTGCAGTTACGATGCTCCTCTAGAGCCCAATTCGTCCACCACGGCTACGGAAATACCTACAAGGTCATTGACCATTACTCGTCCTTCTGTAGAAGCCATGCCTAAAATGGTCAAAGGGCCCTTACAGCACACAGGACACAACAGAAAGGTTGTCCATAACTACAACATAGTCAATGACTTGGCTCAACCGCCCTCAACTTTGTTAGCACTTGAAGTCTTGCAAATGTTCCCAACCCAAAGGAAAGCCCTACTTTCCACTCTAGGTGAAATCGACCCATTTGATTCCTGCCTCATGGTCTTTGACTTCAACAAAGCTACTCCATGACTGCCCTCAAACATTGCCTTCCAAATACTTGTCTCAGTTTAGAATATAAGCATCCATCATTACATTGTCGACGAAGGGGCTTCAACATGCATCATGTCCAAATCCCCTGAACTTAAGCCTTTTGACATAACGCTCAGAGCATATGATAGACGCCCTTCATCTCTCGCTTGTTTATACCTTAGCGTGCCAGTTAGGTTGGCTGGAAAAATTGTTTTAATAGACATTCAAGTACTTGACGCCCAGTTGGATTACATCATCCTCCTAGGTAAGAGTTATATGTATGAAATTCTCACATCGCCTCATCGGTGTTCATAATAATGATGTTCCCCCACTAGGGAAAGATAATTACTATTGACCAACTCACATACTATTAAAACGAAACCTTACCCACCCCAGATAGATTGTTTCCCTTAGTCTCGTCCTACCATGAAGTGATCACTACTTTCACTAAGCTCAACCCAAGCCAATTTAAGTCATCAACTCTCCTAGGAACATTCCCAGGAGACCCTCCAGTAAGACAAGAACTTGTCCCAAATACCGGAGCACCAGTGTGCATCATTACTTCATCAAGAACCACCTAAAACCTGGAATCAGTTCCAAACACCCCACCCCCTGCAACTAAATAATTCAAGACTTTACCTCAAGCCACCACCCAAAACCAAGAACCAATTTTGGATAACCATGTTATTACCAAAATCCTTTCCTAACACCATCACCCATACACCTTTCTTATATCCACCACTGGGTTTTGTCTCACACCAAGTCATCGCAACACTCTAGTTGCCTAACATAGCCCTCGCAATACCAGTCTGGTATTTAGCCCCAGGGCCACACAAGCAAGTGAAGGTTACATTGCAATAGGAGTAATCCCTATTCCTCCTAAGAAGAATACGACACCCTGTAGACCACAGGTAGTACCTCCACCAACACCTGCTAAGACAAAACCAAAGGATTGTGAAAAGGAGAAAAAGGTGGAAGCCCCAAACCCTACCTCCTCTAGAGTACCTCAACCACGCGCCTTGTGCACAACCATAGGACACCCCACTAATCAGTGCCCTGAGTTAAAACAACTCAAAACCTTATTACATGCCCCATAGGAGCACGTAAAAAAGAAGAACACACACACGCACCTTAAAACACTACGCACCAATCATGCATGTGCCATATGTGTAGAGCACGGGCATTATACCCATCGTTGCCCTGAAATTACATGACACTGGGATGCATTATTTGTGCTCACTCGATCTAAAACCTCATTACTCTCCATAGATGTTGGTTCCCAAGACATTTTTTATGTCATACAGGAGGAAGCTTCTTGTTCCTCCCTGTCAACTTGTCCATCAACATCTCGCCACAACCAGAGACAACCTCAGCAAACACGAGATGTCCCATCACCCACTTGTGCTCTGTGTGACTCATTAGAACATTTAATCAACTAGCGCCCTGAGTTAAGAGCATTCAACCAATTATATTCAGTTTCCCATGTCATTCACAACACTAGGTCAAGGCACCAGCATCATACCTGCTAGATTTGTATGGGAAACCATCATGTACGACATTATTGCCATCTTTCTCGATTACGCCCATTATTAGGTTTCATACGAAGATTTATAGCACATAATTTGGATATAATTGGAATCGATACCAAACCATCAAGTCATAGACCGCCTCCCAAGAATGAAGCATCGAGGTTCATTCTATGTGTGTTTGAAGAAAAGAGAACCCCAGCAAGAGGGAAGGGTCCTTATTATATTAAACCCCTTCACCACCATCAATCCAAATTAGATCTTCCATGTTGTAACTAGACTTCAACACCATGTACTATGAGACTAGTATGCGGAATCTGTACTGGTACTACTCATATCAATGAAGCTTTCCCTATGTTACACACATTTCAGCAGCTTAGGGTTCAACAATAGCATCTGATGGAAGAAGCTTCTCTTACCCCCTGTACACCAACGAGAGAGCAAGAGCTTCCTCCAATACAGCCGCAACCACCCATAACTGAGATTCTTCCACCATCCAATGTTGATGACACATAACATCATATACGATTTATTTACTCGTTCATAGGAACCATGATTCGTGCAGTCTACTCATCATTTTTCGGTGTCGATACCATAAAGTCCACCTCGATCATGGTACCAACTCTGATAGTGTAGAACCATCTAATTTACACCTTGTCAACCTCTCTAGGTTCTATAGCTTCAACTGATGAGTCATATTCATGCTTGTCCACTAGCACAACCAAGTCTACATCTCAAGACTTGGCTCACCCCCAGTCAACCTTGGATATTTTTTCCACTCAGATGAAGATATTATCAAGGCTATGAATGAACCCAAATATCCTTAGGACGCCATGCACCATCATTCATTTTTTCTACTTGAAAAAACATTTTCCCCAAGAAGCAAGAAAACACATGACATCTGTGCCATTGAAACAAAAGGCTTTCTCCTCCCAACAAAAGTAGATTGGTTCAAAAACCCCATCCCAACACCTAATGCATTTGAGGAAGGGAACATGTCCAATATTTCACCTACCATTAAGGTGAATATTTCAAACAAACCTGGCAAAAACGAGGAAATCTCCTTGGGGGCAGTATGCTCCCCCAAAGAAATAGTTGCATACGCATCCCTATTCCAAGAATATAGAGATATTTTTGCATGGGACTACTCAGATATGTTAGGCCTTAGTTCCACCATAGTGGAACATCATATTGACACACGGTTGGACACCCATCCTATCCAACAAAAGCAACGTCAATTGTATCCCTCTAAGGCAGCAACAATTAAGCAAGAAATTGATAAACTTCACAAAGATGGATTTATCTACCCAATTTCTTACACATCTTAGGTTTCCAACCCTGTACACTTCATGAAAAAACAGGGCATCATATGTGTTTGTACTAATTTTATGGATCTAAACAAAGCCTTCCCTAAAGATAATTACCCAACACCATTCATCGATCAAGTCATCAATGCTTACACCAATCATGAGGCCTTATCATTTATGGATGGGTTCTTTGGGTACAACCAAATTCAGATCCATCACACAGATCAATACAAAACAACACTCACCACCCCTTAGGGTACATTTGCATACCAAGTCATGCCCTTTGGTCTTAAAAATGCAAACACCACTTTCCATCAGGCCATGAACTACATCTTCCACAATCTATCTCACCTCATCCTCAAATATCTAGATGATCTCACAGTATGGTCCAAGAACCACGCCAAACATTTAGAAGACCTCTACCCAATGTTCCAAAGATGTCGATAATATAACCTACACTTAAACCCCCTTAAGTGTGTATTTTTTGTCAATGTGGGAAGACTTCTAGGATTCATCCTTTCCCGGCAAGGGATTAGAGTATACCCCCTAAAAGTCCAAAACATAAAAGAGGTACCTCCACCAAAAGATTTAAAGAAGTTACAAAGCTTATAGGGTAAGGCCAACTTCTTATGCTGCTTTGTACCAGATTACACGACTTGCACGCAAAGGTTTCTTGTGCCTTCTTCGACAAGACATCCCTTTCCAATGGGATGATCAAGCTTAAAAATCATTCAACGCTTTGAAAGATACCTTATCCCAAGCACCTTTTATTATCCCCCTTGACCACAACAAATATTATACCCTATACTTGTCGGCCTCAGAAATAACCATCGCGGGGGTATTAGTCCAAGATGGACTAGACAACAAGGAGCACGTAATTTATTATGTGAGAAAGAATTTATCCAAACCTGCATTAAAGTATGAGCCTGAAGAAAAAACAGCCCTATCCCTCATACACGTTGTACAAAAACTTTGACATTACATCATCCTTATAACCACTATGGTAGTGGCAGCCATCAACCCCATATGATACATGCTCACTCATCGTATGATGAACCACAAATACGCCCAATGGGTGGTTATTCTATAAGAATTTGATCTTCAATTTACCACCCCCAAGAGAAAAAAATCACTCATATTCGCTGAATTCATCGTGGATCTCCCAACAGATAATCAAGGATCTTCGGTTAACGAGGCTCTACCCAACGACCATTTGTTTTTGGTTTCCACGAATGACCCCTAGTATGGCGATATCCTTCTCTTTTTACGAACTCAAAAGTTCAAACCTCAGCTTACACGTGATGGTCGGAGACGCATACGCCAAAAAGCCCCTCGTTACCTCCTATTAGGAGACATCCTCTATCGGAGAGGCATTGACACCATCCTACATCAATGTCTCAATCACCAACAATCTGAACAAGCCTTAAATTATTGTCATAGAGGAGCATGTGGCGGCCATCTATCTAGAATGGCCACCACCCAAAAGGCCCTTCGTGTTGGTTATTTTTTGCCCACCCTCTTCCACGATTGTATATAGCAGTCAAAAGATGTGAGTGATTCTAAAAATACACTCATAAGGCACGTGTGCCACCCACCCCCTTACATCCAATTATAGTGGCTAGCCCCTTCTGTAAATGGGGTATCGACTTTGTGACTTGTAACCCCCCATCGGCCGACAACCACAAGTACATTGTAGTAGTCATGGACTATTTTACCAAATGGGTAGAAGCAATTCCCACATATAATAACACCGCTGAAATTTCTTCATGGTTTTTCTTTGACCATGTCATAACATGGTTCACTGTTCCCAAATAATTGGTGTCAAACCATGGTAAACATTTTGAAAACAAAATCTTTCAAGAAATGTCCCAACACCTTGGTTTCTCTCACGAGTTTGCATCTCCATACTACCCCCAATCCAATAGGCAAGTAGAAGTCATCAACAAGTTGGTCCTCAAAACCATGTTACAGCGTGTGGTGAACACTCACAAAACTAACTAGCACCACATGGTCTTCTCTACCTTGTGGGCATACCACACCATCGTAAAATCATCCACAGGGTTCACACCCTTCCAACTCATATATGGTATAGAAGAAGTACTTCCTATTGAGTGCGAGATCCCCACACTACACTCATCCATCGAGCTTCTAGAAGACACCAACCCTTTGGAACAAATATTAGTCCATCTAGACCTCATCGATAAACGTCGGTGTGAATCCCTTCAGAATAATGAAGCCCCCAAAAAGAGGGCCAAGGCCTCGTTCGACCACAACATCACCCTTCAGACATTCACCGAGGGAGAGTTAGTCCTCTGTTATGATGTTTCCTAAGAAACAATAGGACATGGAAAGTTCAAAACTCTTTGGAAGGGCCCATACATCATCAAGCATTGCCTCCACAAGGGGGCATAGATACTATCAGAGACCGACTAGACTTGCCTAAAAAATCTTGTCAGTGGTCTCCACCTCAAAAAATTTCATCCATAAAATGTTAGCGTGAAACATGTATGTACAATGACTTATTTTTTAATGATGATCACCTCATCATGGATTTATTATAAACAACCCATTCTCTCATTGCATGTCAATAGATGGATCTTCCGCCAGCTTATCACCACGGGTTCATTGATGGTGCATCTCGATGGTCACAAAATCTTGCCGCTACAACATGGACCATATACTCCCCTAACCAGACACCCCGTCTCTTTAATGGACTTTGTATCAGGTCAGCCACCAACACTCAAGTAGAATATTATGTCATCATAGGCCTCTTAGCCGATGCCCAACACCTAGGTATCTGTCACCTACATGTCATTCTTGATTCCCAACTCGTAGTATTGCAATTAAACAGAACATTTCAAATCTGTGATCCATGTATTTTCCAGAAGTACCTACATGCACAAAGGTTAGCTAGATATTTTGGTCATATTACATTTACACATATACCAAGAGATAAAAATCATATAGTTGATCGCATCACTAATCAAATCCTAGACTAGCATGCATCACATATATACAACCATAAAGATACATAAGAAAGCAATAGAAGATACATCTAAATACATATGCAGAAATATGCCATAAGTATAGACGCATGTGTCACATCATAAGAGCCACCAAAAAATAAAACTCGTATATATACATCAAAAAATATGTGAGTACAAATTACTGGCCCACGACCGAGAAGAATAAGTCAATAAAAGACAAGGGAGCATCCTCATAAATGGGTGTTTGCCCTAGCACATACATCATTTCGCCAAAAAGAAAAAAATCATAGAATCTATCTAGGGCTCCCATGGTCCAATATCTGCATCAGGAGCCAAAATCGAACCAGCCATGGCCATCACCATAGCAATATGCCACAAATCTGGTTGATGTGGCTGCTCTAAGGAAAGTGTCATCTCAACGATGATATCAGTTAATTCAACCCATCCATCGACAAGCAGCCCCCTCGTCAAGGACTCTACTCACTCCCAGGAGTCACGGTAACCCCATAACTCCACCTCAGCAGCTGCTAATTGTGCCTCTGCATCCTCATCTTCTGCTCTAGTCGGCCCACCAATCTCAAAATGGTGCCACTATGTCGAACACTCTACACCACCTCGAGGAACAATCAGTGGCCTCACCACCCTCAGTCGTTGTGGAACAGGGGAAACCCCTGCAACACCCAAATGTCACAGACGGTGGCCTACCAAATAGGCCAAAGGATGTCTTCGCGGTCCTGCAACTACAAGTAAACAAACCATAGTGTCAAATATCATCATAAAGTCAAAAACATAAACTACATGAAAATACACATATGTATACAAATGCAGAAGCAACAAATATACATGTTGGTCCCCAAGCAGCACTTGGAGGAAGCCCCATATTTGGATCCCCTCGGAACTCAACTCCATGGTAGGGAAACTCCAGGATCATCTAAGGGTTTGAATCAAACCAACCCTAGACCGCAATAGTCCAGTAGCACGCCATTGCTCCTCCACCCTCTCTTAGCATCGCCCCTCCCCAATGGCACATGTGAGGGTCCCGCGCTGGTCCCGGTGGTACTGCAAGAACCAAGTGAAGCATCGCCACCCACTCATAGAGTATACTACAGAGCACACTCCCATAAAAAAAAACTCTGCAACATCCCACGTTGCACCTGCATAAGTTAAGTCAGCATCCCCTGATGTAGGAGTCTATCCCAGTCAAAAAAATGTCATGTCTGCAACCTTTGTAAAACAGCTATGTGCAGCCCCAAACATTGGTTGGGGGATGCCCCTCTCACCAATCTGACAATCATAGATAACATTTCTCACTCGATTAAATCCAAAACTACTGCGATCCTCATGCAGTCATTTGTAATAAGGTTAGGGTAGTAGTGACCCTCCAACTCTGCCCAAACTCGCATACCCACATTCCCTCCTAGTCGGGGATAAGAAAGAACCTCCCCACGTAGCATCAAACCCATCACAAAGTAGATATCGGTCTGCACCAATATCATGAGTTTCGTAATATGAATGACCATCACCTAACGATTTGTGTCCTAGAAACGCACTAAAAACTGCAGGAACTTATCTTGCGACCGCATCAAAGGGTTCTGAAAAAACTTCGGCAACCCCCACTGTGCAAGTTGTTAGCTCCCTATGGGATCCTAGGCCACGATAGTCTAGAGAGTCACCTAGTCTCTGCCCCTCTAGATCATCTTGTCACCCAGGATACCTCATGTCAAAACATGGACCCATCAAGTCCTCAAAAAAAAGAAAACAAAAGAGGAGAAAAAAAAGGGAAAAATAAATCATTTTTCCAATTGCGTGCCTATTTTCCAAACAGACGCACGTGCACACATGTTTCTTCAAAGAGCACGCATGAGGCACACGCCTGTATCTCGAATAGGTTCACGCACTATGTGTAAAATTAGGGAAAATTCACAGTGAACCTCCAAAGGGTTCGTTGCACAAATCCTTAACTCAAACGCACGTAGTGTGCATTTAAGTGGCCAATTTACGCGGAGTCTTCACACGAAACACCAAGTTCTACTAGAAGACCGTGCGACTCAGGATGAGTCACCCGCGTGGTCACCTTAGTGGCCCTAAAAAAGGTCATACAGGGGACCTCTGTACAACCTACCTAACCTAAAAAAATCCACAATTGCAAAGGTTAGGGCTCTAGCTCTTACCTGTCTCTCTTCGCGCAAATCCTGGGTACTCTGGTTGAGCACAACAACAAGAAAAGCTCCAAGTCAAATCTTTGATCACCACAGCTCAAAAATGAAAATGAGTGATATTTGGGCCCCTTTTCCCTGTCTATCATCCTTTCTGCCATCCCTTGGGGTACATTGGAGAATCCTGGGATCTCCATTGATAAAATCAGAAGAGACGTGAAGATCATTCCTACGACATCTTCATCATGGAACCCTCCATTCCGATAAATGTCAAAAATCATTTTTGGACCTATCACATATTTCAGGTACTCTCCATCTCTCTGAGTCCATAGCATTCATTCATATGTATGTCTTGAAAAATGCTTTCACTTCGGATTTTGGTTGTATCCATTGCAGGAACATCACACACAATCAACATCAACCAATAGCCCAACAAGCAAATAATAAGATAAGGTATCATTCTCCAACTCAACATGATAGGCTTCCTCCTAAAGCTTTGCATATCCCTACATCATTTCTCCAAAACGCACCATAAGGTCCAACATCTCGACCATTTTTATCACCATCTCAACCTTGTATATGGTAAACATTCACGACAGTCGATAGAACCCTTCTTCATGGCTTCCTTCATCATTGTAGACCCCTCTTCACTAGAGGAGCCATGACCACTCACCCTGATCCGAGAACCAGCTCACGTGCATATATGAAAGTTTAGCTTCATTATACTACATTCACTACATATGCACACCAAATCTCAGGCCCTCTCATAATACTAAAACGGATGCAAGTCCAAATCCTACATTTGGCCTATCATTCATCCATATCACATAGCCCATTTGTATCACAGCATCCACTTTCCCTACCCGACACGGAGACCAACCAATGGGGCCCCCACCCTCAGCATATGCACCACACATTTACACAAGCTACTGTCATCATGGGGCACCCATCTCCGTGACTATACATCCAAACCAACCCCTATTCTTTTAGCAAGAGTACAAAACAAATTCAACAAAAATAAAATCTTCGTCCACATTTGATTTGTTCAATTTAGGACCTTCGCCTACCAACAGTCTCTAATCACCTTTGGTCACTACTCACCATCAAATCACCCCCCATTTTACACATTCGTCCAAAATCACTTACCTGGAAATCCTACCGACTCTAAGATCATCAGAAAGCATGTTTTGACTGCCACCATTTGCATGTCAAGCTCTCACCTCAATATAGCCATATGTATCCTCCATCTGAGAGAACCCCTTGGCCACAAATTTGGCCTTGTGTTTCTTTATTCTCTGGTATGCTTCATGCTTTACTTAGTAAATTCATATCGAACCAACCACTGATTTGTCTCCTAGCCTTGGGACCACTTCTCAAAGATTGTTTCTGACAATGGAATTATATCCCTCTACCATAGCATCAACCCACACTAGTTTTTGCACTACTTCCTTGAATGAGGATGGTTTTGTCTCAACTAGTTCACTCATCATAGCCATGTACCTAGTGTACCGATCAGGTGATCTCCTCTACCCGCATTGTGATGTGGGTGCTCCCACATTCTCTTTAGCATCCTACAATAATTTGTTTGCTTCCCTGTGTAGAAAATTTGTGTAGGTTAACCCGATAATGTAATATAAATCAAAGAAGAATACTATAACCTACTTCTACTACCAATTTGCGGAAGCTTAAACATTGAGCTGAACAATATAACCAGAAGAACAAGAATAAATGGAACAATACACATGAAATTACTTTGGGGAAAGCCTCAGCTAAAAACCCCACACTCTATATTATCATACAAGATGGAAATACATAGGAATTATACAAATCCTTAGCTCTCATAGCTAGTCAGCTCTCAATACAATCCTCACAGATGCTCAAAGGAAATCTTGGCTTCTCTTCAGCCTTCCTCTCTACCCTCCAAGCTCCTATTTCCTTGCGTTGTTCCTTGTGGATGATCTTCAACTCTCCAAGTGGAAAACCTCCTCACCCAGTTGATGATCCTCCTCCAAAACTACGCAATCTTCAAGGATGATGCCTTGACTGCATGCATTATTTTTCTTTATAAGAAAACACATGCAACTAATAGTACATTTTCCTTGACATTTAACTCAATTGGGTCTTTCTCAGAATAGACATGCATGAGTTTCTGATGAGGGAATCTTCAGTTAACTGGAGTAGCACTAGTTGAGTGCATGCATGCATCAACTAACTGTTAACTCTCTATTAGTTCCTCAAATAGTTTGGAACTAATCTAACGGGACTTAACTCGGTAAATTGAGTTAACTAATTACAACTCAAATATAACTCAATCTTATCTCATTAATTTAAGGGATAACTCTTGCATGACTTCAGGAAGACTTCTAACTTGAATTTCTCCAACTAATTAATTCAAAATGAATTAATCAATTATTTCCAAGTAGCTGTTAAGACTAAATTCAATTTTAATTCATAATTTAATTCAAGGACAAATTAAATTGGAATATTCTTGTTGCCATGTTTCAACACTCCCTCTCAACAAGAAAGGGATTATCTTCCACCCCGATCATGTCTCTATGGAACTCGAATTTACACTTTGACAACACCTTTATCAAAATGTCAGCATCTTGCTCCTCTATCACAATATACACTACAGTAACATGATCCTGCTCGACCTGTGAAAAGCCACGGGAAACAAATCTTGCCTTATGCTTCTCCACACTACCATCACCAGCTTTCTTTACTTTGTAAAGCCAATGGGAACTCACAACTGACTTGTTCTCTGGTCTCAGAACCACGTCCCAAACACTGTTATGAACTATGAAGTCATACTCCTCCACCATAGCATCAACCCAAATCGGCTGATGCACTGCTTCCTCAAAGGAAGATGGCTCGGTCTCAACACATTCCCCAGCAAGGGCCATGTACCCAGTGTACCTCTCTGGTGACCTCCTCTGTCTGTGTTGAGAAGATGGTGCTCCCACACACTCTCTCGCATCCTCCAATAATCTGCCAGCTTCTCTTCTGCACTTCCGTCCATCTCTGGAAGAATCTACTTAAGTGGATGTCTCCACTCCTGGAACCTCTGCATGCAGCTGCTCCACATCAGTCTGAGGCTCATCCTCCTTAGGAACCAACAGTTCCTCCATAGCCTGTAGTTGGAGCTCCCTCTCAAGGGAAACTCGCATGGCCTTCTACTCATCAAACTTGAGATCTCTGCGAACCAGTGTCCTCCGATTAGTAGGCAAGTACACCCGATAGTTGTGAGGTGTATCATTGTACCCCACAAATATCCCCAACTCTGTTGTCGACTCAAGATTCTTCCATGCATCCTTTGTCACATGGAAATATACCGATGAGCCAAAGATCTTGAAGTGACCAACATCTGATCTCTTACTGGAGAAAGCTTCCTCTAGTGTCTTCATCCCAAGTATGCGATGCGGGCTTCTATTCTGCAAATAGACCGTTGTGTTTCATGCCTCAACCCACAAGTGAAGTGGTAGGCCTTGGTCATGCAGCACTATTCGTGCTACCCCTACAATATTTTTTTTCTTCCTCTCGGCCACCCCATTCTGTTGTTGGTTATGAGGTGTCGTTAACTCTTGTTTAATTCCTTCCGCTACATAGAAGTCCTTAAACTCTTGAGAGACATATTCTCCACCGTTGTCACTTCTCAAGGCCTTGATCTTCTTCCCTAACTCTTTCTCGGCCAAAGCTTTAAACTCACAAAACTTTGTGAAAGGTTGGTCCTTCTTCTGCATGAAATAAATCCAGCATTTACAAGAATAGTCATCAATGAAAATCACATAATACCTTTGCTTCGTTGTGGATTATGCTGAGAATGGTCCACACAAATCAGTATGAACTCGCTCTAAGATAGCCTCTGCTCGACTATCTCGATCATGAAAGGAATACTTGGTGTACTTTCCCAAGGTACAACCTTTGCATGTGTCAACTTGCTCAAGTTTACCTTTGGGAAGTGTTGTAGATATCTGTTGCATTATCTTCAAAGCCTCATGATGCAAATGGCCCAACCGCTTGTGCCACAACTCGCCAATGTCTTGGTTTTGCACCAATTCTGCTTTCGTACTCAATATTGTACAATCATCTACCTCTAGTTTATATAGATTCTTCACTCGAATCCCTATCCTCTTGGTCTGACCCGTGGCTATGTGTCTTAGGAATGCCTTTCCTTTACTAAAGACAACATTGTAGCCTTTTTCCTCCAACATCGCAACCGGTGCCAATTTCTCCTTTAGTCCAGGCACATACATAACATCTATCGAGGTGATAGGAGCTCCATTCTCCCTCTAAAAAGCAATCGTGCCCACTCCTGAAACACTATACCTTCCATCGTCACCCATCTCTTTGCACATCTTGAGGTCTTTCTCCTCCAAGGCACTGAATAAACTTTTATCACCGCTCATGTGGAATGAGGGTCCACTATCAAGATACCAGACACAACCTATCATCGATGACACCATGCATGTGATGAGGGTAAAGTTTATTTCGAAGTAAGAGGCTAATGCCTCACCTTCTGATCCTTCCTAGGATCCCTTCTTGGACTTTTTTGATGGGAAATTAATCGCATAATGTCCCATCTCGTGACAATTAAAGCATCTCACTTTAGACATGTCACCCTTCTTCCCTCCATGAGAAGAATTAGATTTGAAATGGGAAGCCTTCCCTTCCCTTTCCTTTCCTTACTTGCTAAGGCCAGATTTTATTCATCATCATTCTTGGATGAAGAACCATCTCATGTGCTCCTCATGATCTCCTCCTGCATGAGATCTGACCACAGTCATTCCCAATTCGACAGCGTCTTCCTTCCATTCGCAGATTCTTGGTAGCTATTCCAACTCTTTGGAAGGCCAAGGAGACCGAGGCTCACCATATCATCATCGGCGATATTTATTCCCACACTGCCAAGCTCATCTCTGCAAGTGGTGAGCTTGTTCAGATATGTCAAAATAGTATCTCCCTTCTCCATCTAGATTCTTCGAAGCTTATCCTTGAGCGCCAATTTTCTTTGGTTGCCACTGTTTTGGTAGAGGTCCTTCAATGTCTTCCACATTGAAAATGGAGTATCCTTCCCATGGAGACTCAAGACAATATGGTCTCGAACTCCCTCAAGGATTATCCATCTCACCTTCACCACACACTTCTTCCACTCAGCCAACTCTTGTGCATTAGTTGAAGCTGGCTTTGGGATTTCTTGATCAATGAATTCCTTCAAGCCATTGTCTTCTAATATAGCCTCCATTATATCTTTCCATGTTATGTAATTCGAGCTACCTTCCAAGGAATACTCGAGTCTCAAGCCATAGAATGTCATTGGCCAACCTTGAAGTATGATATGAATTCGATTTTCACCTGCAACCTCGAACTTCAAACTTCAAATTCTCTTCCCAATATATTGTTCACAGTTCTGATACCATGTAGAAAATATGTGTAGGTTAACCTGATAATGCAATATAAATCAAAGCAGAATATTATAACCTACTTCTACTATAAATTTGTGGAAGCTTAAAGATCGAGCTGAACAATATAACCAGAAGAACAAGAATAAATGGAACAATACACATGAAAATACTTTGGGGAAAGCCTCAGTTAAAAACCCCACACTCTGTATTATCATACAAGGTGGAAATACATAGGAATTATGCAAAACCTTAGCTCTCACAGCTAGCCAGCTCTCAGTACAATCCTCACAGATGCTCACAGGTAATCTTAGCTTCTCTTTAGCCTTCCTCTCTACCCTCCAAGCTCCTATTTCCTTGGATTATTCCTTATGGATGATCTTCACCTCACCAAGTGGAAAACCTCCTCACGTAGTGGATGATCCTCCTCCAAAACTACGCAATCTTCAAGGATGATGCCTTGAATGCATGCATGAGTTTTCTTTATAAGAAAACACATGCAACTGATAGTACATTTTCCTTGACATTTAGCTCAAATGGGTCTTTCTCAGAATAGACATACATGAGTTTCTAATGAGGGAATCTTCAGTTAACTGGAGTAGCACTAGTTGAGTGCATGCATGCATCAATTGACTGTTAACTCTCTATTAGTTCCTCAAATAGTTTGGAACTAATTTAACTGGACTTAACTCAGTAAACTAAGTTAATTAATTACAACTCAAATATAACTCAGAATTATCTCATTAATTTAAGGGATAACTCTTGCATGACTTCAGGAAGACTTCTAACTTGAATTTCTCCAACTAATTAATTCAAAATGAATTAATCAATTATTTCCAAGTAGTTGTTAAGACTAAATTTGATTTTAAGTCACAATTTAATTCAAGGACAAATTAAATTGGAATATTCTTGTTGCCATATTTGAACACCCTAGTCTTCTTCCTTGCTTCTCTGGATGTCTCTGCTTGAGTGGATGTCTCCACTATCTCCTCCTTTACTTGTGTCTTCTTCACAACTTCCTATGGTTCTTCCTTTGGAACCACAATCTACCGATCAGGATGCAACTGAAGCTACCTCTCAAGAGAACACCTCATTTCCTTCTCCTCATCAAACTTCACATCTCGTATGACCACTGTCATCCTGAGGGATGGAAAGTACACCTGATAGTTGTGAGGTGTATCAATTTACCCCACAAAGATGCCCAGCTCTGTTGTCGGCTCTAGCTTTTTCCTTTCTTCCTTGGAAACATGACACTAGACTAATGATCCAAAGATCTTGAAGTGTGACACATCTAGTTTCTTCGCTGAGAAAGATTCCTCTGGTGTAATCATGCCAAGAATCCTGTGAGGACTCATGTTATACAAATAGACCATTATGTTGCATGCTTCATCCCACAATTATAAAGGTAGGCTTTGGTCATGCAATATTTCCTGTGTTTCTCCCATAATATTTTTGTTCTTCCTCTCATCCACCTCATTCTATTGTGGTTTATGAGGTGCTATCAACTCCCGTTGAATGCCTTCCATTGCACATAAATTTTTAAAGTCATTCAACATGCACTCACCACTGTCATTGCTCCTAAGGGCCTTCACTTTCCTGTTAGTCTCTTTCTCAACAACTGCTTTAAACTCAACAAATTTGGAGAATGTCTAGTCTTTCTTTTGCATGAAGTAGACCCAAAAATTTCATGAGAAATCATCCACAAATATAACATAATACTTGTGCTTGGTTGTGGAGGCTATCGAGAAAGGTCCACATACATCAGAGTGGATCCTTTCAAGGATTGCATGCACCCTATTGTCCCAATCATTGAAGGTGGATTTTGTGTACTTCCTCAAGGTACATCCTTTTCATGTATCTTGTTTATTCTAGTGCTCCATTGGGGAGGCCTGTAGAAATATGTTGCATGATCTTCAAAGCACCATGATGCAAATGGCCAAGTCTTCTATGACATAATTCATCGACATCTAGGCTCTACACCTTCTCTGCTTTTGTGCTTAATGTTGCACAGTCTTCTACATCTAATTTGTAGAGGTTATTCACTTGAACCATGATTTGCTTCACTTGTCCCATGGCGATGTGTCTCAAGAAATAACTCCTTTTGTCAAATATCACATCGTAGCCATGGTGTTCCAATACCACGACAGAAACTAGATTCTTCTTCAGACCTAGTACATACATCACGTCCTTGAGCCTGAGACGGGAACCAAACTCCCTCTAAAAAGTAATGGTACCAATGTCAATCGCACTATACATTCCATCATCTCCCATCTCAATGTGCATCTAGAGAGCCTTCTCCTCCAAATGACTGAAAAAATCTTTGTTTCTCTTCATGTGGAATGAGGTGTCACTGTCGAGATACTGCACACAACCCATCAATGTGCTTTCCATGCATGTAATGAGGGTAAAATCAAGTTCGAACTATGAAGCCAAGGTTGCACCCACTTGTCCTCCTGTGTTCTTCTTTCTTGCCTTATTGTGTAGACATTTTGTGGCATGGTGTCCCAATTCATGATAGTGAAAGCACTTGATTTTGGACAAGTCTTTCTCCTTTCCCCCTTGACCTGATTCTGCTTTAGATTGGATTTATTCCCTTTCCCTTTCTTTTCTTTTCCAATCAAAGCATATTTCTCCTCATCATCACCCTTGGATGAGGTTTTGTCTCTGGTGTTCCGCCTTATCTCCTCCTGTTCAAATCAGACCAAAGGTGTTCCTAGTTTGGCAGCTTCTCCCTCCCATTTACCGAATCCTAGTCGTTGTGCCAAATCCTGGGAAGGCCAGGAAGTGCTAGGATTACCATATCATCCTCTACTACAGTAACACCAACTTGACCAAGTTCATCACAACATTGTGTGAACCTACTGAGGTACTGTGGAATTTTGTCGCCCTTCTGCATCTTGATATTCCAAAGCTTGTCCTTCAGTGCCAACTTCCTATGGTCACTATTGTTCGAGAACAAATCTATCAAATCCTACCACATTGCATATGAATTCTCTTTCTTATGGATATTCGATACAATATGGTCTCGAACTCCCTCCAATATGATCCTCCTCTCCTTTGCTACACACCTCTTCCATTCTACTAAAGTTGAGCATCAGATGTTGGAGGCTTTGGGATAGCATTATCTATGAATTCCTTCAACCCTTTATCTTCCAACACTGCCTCCATCCTATCCTTTCAAGCAACATAATTTGAGCTACCCTTAAGGGCATACTTGACTCTCAGTCCATAGAAATCCATCCTGCTAGCTTTGAAGAATTGATCCTGCAAATTTGATCCACATGCAAAGACAACTTCGAATTCACTTCTCTATTGTGATTCTTGTTCTAATACCATGTAGAAATTTAATGTGTAGATTCAAAACTGCTCACGAAATTTACTAAATCACAATATTTGAAGATATCTACTCATCTGCGGAAATAAAATCACAATCGAGAACATAAATCATTAACATGCATCAATATTCAACATACATACACAGAGATTTATCTAGGTGAAAGAAACTACTCAAAACCCCTTACTATATGTATTTCATTAATCAAAGAATAGAGAAGAAATACAATGTTTCCTCAAGCCTGGGAAACCCTTGCACTAGTATAATATATCTCACTGCCCCACAGACTCACTCAAGCCAACACTTAGTCAATTTCTTAGCCTACCAAGCTCATATTTCCTTGTGTTGTTTGATGAGGAATTAGCCCCTATTAATTAGGGAAATTACTCATTGAGAATTGCGCAATTCCTTTAGGCCCTTCTTTGACTACATGCATCACTTGTACAACTTGGAAATTCTACAACTGATAGTACACTTCCATTGAAATCCAATCTCAACTAGGTAACTTGAATTATCTACATGCATATTTAATTTAGGTTGATTGATCAGTTTAACTAGATGATCACTTGGTGTGAAACAATTTACACACCCTTGACTGAACCTCCATTATTTCTACTAACAGTGAGAACTAGTTACACTGATATTAACTCAAATTAATTGAAATAGATTGCTACAAATTAGCAATCAATCATGTAGAATTGAACTGAAGTGTCTCCAACTCGAATTTACTGAGTTAATTGAGTGACAAGACCCATGTCACCTCAGTTAACTACCTCCAAGTATTTTCCTAAAATTGAAATTGAAATTTTCTCCTAATCATCAAGGAAAAAATAAATTAGGAATTTCTTGCTGCATTTTCAATACAGTTGAGACCCCACAGACTATTCAATCCATAGCAAAAATTACATTGTAGCTTCTCATAGATAATTTTTTTTTCCAAATATGTACTATATAAAATTCAGAGAGTAATATTGAAGATTAAAAGAAACCTAGTAAATATGGAAGGGTACCCTTTCGATGCAGGTCAGGGGAGGCACCTTGCTCCAAGAAGGATATTTGTATCTGGGATCTTGACCTTGACTAGATCAAAAGACCTTTCGCAATCGCCTTTGTTTGCAACTTCTTCTATCATCTCCATCGACTTCCCTTGGTTAGTTTGTCATGCCAATGACATACTAGTGACTCAAGTGCTCCTTACAATGAATACCATAAAAGCTTTCACTTTGAACCAAGTCTAAAACCTTTATGCTAGTGCCTCTTCAAGATACCTCCCAAAAATCTCTCGTGGGGTAGGGAAATGACCCATTAAAATTTCAAGTGACCAAACCAAACCTCACCATCTCCCGACTTATCTGCACTAACACCAAACATATTTATGGAATGAAATTTAATCAGTATGTCTCTGCATGCAAGTGAGTAGCCACGCCACCAATGACATTAATTCTCCTTGTATTTTCAAGGTGGCAAGCACGACCCCCTATTCTCCTTCACCCCTCGAGATTCACCCCCATCAAGGGGAAAACATTTAATTTACAAAAATTGGAACACATGTTTATAACATAATTTTGAGTTCTTAACACTTACAAAATTTTATGATTTAACGAGTGAGAAAAAAATCCTCAATTTTTAACCTTACATGTAGTTTAGTTTGGTCAATGGAACTATTAGTTAACTTGACCATTTATGTGGTTTTTATATAGTTATTAAAAAAAGACAAGAGAAAAGGGCCTCGCATGAAAACAACCATGTTTACTTACAATTCTACAATGAAAGAAATTACCTTGCAATGGTAAATAATTTTCAATTCACTAACTAGCTTGTGTCCATTACATTTTCTTTGCTTTAAAAATCCAAAAGAAAAACAACCATACCTTGAAAAGGAGGAGTCGTTGACTAGTAGAATTATGTGTTTTACTAAAAAAATACACTAAATTGTTAATTAAAAAGAGAAAAAAGAAAAATTAAAAAACCCTAATCATTATTACAAAAAAATTGTAAATAAATAAGTATTGCAAATTGAAGCAACATCTTAATTTATAAGGAATATATTATATATATATATATATCTATATATATATATATATATATATATATATAATATAGTATATATATATATATATATATATAATATATATATATATAATCAATGTGAACATAAAGATAAGAATAATTGTAATCAAAAGCCAAATAACACTAGAGGCCAAGAAAAATAACAATTTATAATCATTCACATAATGTGAACAAGGGTTATAGTTGTGATGGAGCATAGGCCTTGCCTCTAGCGCTAATTAATTGATTAAAAGTTGTGTGGAGTGTGAAAAAAAACTCCACACAATGGAGTCTCTCCGAACAAAATTCTTTGCACAATGAAAGTTATTTACACAATAAAATATCTCCACGCAAAACACTTTACCATAAAATTAACAAAATAAAAATTAAAAAATCTCCACACTTCTAAATATATAGAAAAAACAGTGTGTCAAACAAGAAACATAAACCTATGCACTCTCACACCTCCGCACTTCAACCAAGAACTAACCCTCAACAGCTTTCAAACATTCTTCAACAAAGCACTAACCCTCAACAATGTTCAAACATTAAAAAGTATATTATTATGGTCATAGATTATATTCAAATAACTATTTTGGGTATAAATTTTACAATATTTAGCATAAAATGTTAAATATAATACAGTCAACGAAACGAAATGAATTAAAAAAAAAACACTGCGATGCTTTCTCTGAACTCCCAAATATGTGGGGAAGGGTGATGTGTGGAGCAAGAAACATATACCTTTGCACTCCCACACCTCTGCAGTTCAACGAGGCAAACTCTCAACAGCTTTCAAACATTATAAGGTATGTTCTAATGGTCATACATTATATTCATGTAACTGTTTTAGGTATAAATTATACCATGTTTTATGCAAATAAGTCGTGTGACTACTATGGTCATGTTAAGTGTGAAGCCAAATTCATGCAGGATTCTAGATCCTTCTACACCGCCATTAGTTTCTAGATATCCATCTAAATCACATGCAAGATTCTAGATCCTTCTACACCGCCATTAGTTTCTAGATCTCCATCTAAATCACATGCAGGATTCTAGATCCTTCTACACCACCATTAGTTTCTAGATCTCCATCTAGAACACATGCAGGATTCTAGATCCTTCTACACCGCCATTAGTTTCTAGATCTCCATCTAGAACACATGCAGAATTCTAGATCCTTCTTCAGCCTCTATAAATTTGTAATTTAAGGAATATTGTAACAGGTTTGGCATAAAGCATGAGAACATTGTGCCTAGTACTCCTCAATAGAATGGTGTCACAGAAAGGATGAATCGCACCATTATGGAAAAGGTGCGAAGTATGTTGTCCAATTCTAGTTTGGAGAAGAATTTTTGGGCTGAAGAAGTCAAGACCGCTTGCTACCTCATAAATAGATCTCCAACTACAGCCTTGGATGGCGGTATCCCTGAAGAAGTTTGAACTGGTAAGAATTTGAATTATTCTCACTTGAAAATCTTTGGATGTGAAGCATTTGCACATATTCCCAAAGAAAATAGAACTAAGCTAGATGATAAATCTACGAAATGCATTTTTTTTGGATATGTGGATGAAGATTTTGGTTATCGTCTATGGGATCCAGTCAAACATAAAATTATTAGAAGCAGGGATGTTATATTTAATGAGTCAGAAATGTTCAAGAGGACTGTAGGTGAGTTGGAGGTCAAGAATGTTATTGACATGTTTGAAGAGCAGTAGGAAAACATACCACCAATACAAGAAAATGAACAGAAAATTCAGGAGCATGAAGAACAACAAGTGGAAAATGATGAACAACAAGAAGAAGGAATCTTGCATGAACCTTTACAGGAGATTCAATCTGATAATGCACCACCACAGTTGGTTCGTATATCTTCTAGGCCTCATAAGCCTTCACAAAGGTATCCTCCTTCAAACTATATTTTGTTGACTGATGAAGGTGAGCCTAATTGTTTTCAAGAAGCTTGTAAAGTTGAGCATAGTGAAGAATGGAAGAAAGCAATGGAAGAAGAAATGAACTCTTTGCTGGAAAATAAAACTTGGGAGTTGGTAAACCTCTCAAAAGGTAGAAAGGCTCTACAAAACAAATGGGTTTACAGGATTAAGCATGAAGGTGACGAAAAGGAGAGGTATAAAGCAAGGCTGGTGATGAAAGGTTTTGCCCAAAAAGAAGGTATTGACATCACTGAAATTTTCTCACCTGTTGTTAAAATGTCATCCATTAGAGTCATTCTTGGTCTAGTTGTTGCTTTAGACTTAAAATGTGAACAGTTAGATGTAAAAACTGCTTTCCTTCATGGTGAATTGGAGGAAGAAAATTATATGGAGCAGCCAGAAGGCTTCATAGAAAAAGGCAAAGAAGTCCTTGTTTGTAGGTTGAAGAAGAGTCTCTATGGGTTGAAATAGGGACCTCGACAATGGTACAAGAAATTTGATTCATTCATGTTGGAACATGGTTTTCAGAGGTTGGAAGCTTACCATTGTGTCTATATCAAGAGGTATGATCAAGGAAAGTATATCATATTATTGTTATATGTGGATGACATGTTGATTGTTGGGCATGATAAGAATAAGATCAATAGATTGAAGAAAGCTTTGGGTAGCAAATTTGCAATGAAGGATTTGGGACCAGCGCAACAGATATTGGGCATGCGGATTATGCGTGATACGAAAAACAAAAGGTTGTGGCTATCACAAGAAAAATATATCAAGAAGGTGCTTGACAGGTTTAATATGAAGGATGCTAATCTAGTTGGTACACCCCTTGCAACCCACTTCAAGCTGAATACTGAATTATGTCCTAGTGATGACAAGGAGAAAGTAGAGATGAGCAAGATTCCTTATGCTTCAGCAGTTGGCAGTTTGATGTATGCCATGGTATGCACACGTCCAGACATTGCATATTCAGTGGGAGTAGTGAGTAGGTTCCTTGCCAATCCAGGCAAACAACATTGGAAAGCAGTAAAATGGATTTTGAGGTATCTCAAGGGTACTAGTCATTATTGTTTATGTTTTTGTCATGATGAGATTGTGCTTGAAGGATTTGCAGGTGTGGATATGGTTGGAGATATGGACACAGAAATTCCATTACATATTAATTGTATACATTTGCAGGTGCAGCAGTGTCTTGGGTGTCAAAGCTACAAAGAATAGTAGCCCTCTCTACAACAGAAGCAGTGTACATAGATGCAACAGAAGCTTGTAAAGAGATGTTGTGGATGTAGCGATTCCTATGAGAGATAGGAATAAAGTAGGAAAAGTATGTGTTATATTGTGATAGTCAGAGTGCCATTCACTTGGTGAAAAACCCAGCATTTCATTCAAAAGCCAAGCACATTGACTTAAGGTACCATTGGATCCGATATGTGTTGGAGGAAGAACAGTTATCCTTGGAAAAGATCCATACAGATAGTAACCCTGTTGATATGCTCACTAAGATTCTACCACGAAATAAACATGAGTTATGTAGAGGCATGGTAGGACTCGGTGTGACTTGATTCATGACTCTTATTTGGCTTCAAGTGGGAGAATGTTAAGTGTGAAGCCAAATTCATGCAGGATTTTAGATCCTTCTACACTGCCATTAGTTTATAGATCTCTATCTAAATCACATGCAGGATTCTAGATCCTTCTACACCACCATTAGTTTCTAGATCTCCATCTAGAACACATGCAGAATTCTAGATCCTTCTTCAGCCTCTATAAATTTGTAATTTCTCTGGCCAAGGAAAGCAAGCCAAAGTCCAAGCCTGTTATGTAATGCAAACTTATTTCTGTTCTCTAGTGATTGTTTTATCTATTCTATTGTTTCTGATTGAGTAATCTTGTTATTTCTCCATTTGTATGTCTCTGAAATTATTCTTTGCTATTGTCGTCTAAGTCTCTGAGTATAAATCTGTTGTGGGTGATGTATGCTCGGAACTATCAGGTCAGATAGCAAGTTGGATCAACCTGTTCATGGTTTAAGTGGACTGATTAAGGCATTTGTTTCAATCAATTTTCTATTGCTCTCGCCTAGAGCCACCCCAAAACAATTTGTAAGATCGAAAATCTTTACACACTCACAATCGAGTTAGTAGTTTTTCAACAGTTACTTATATAACAACGAATCCATTTTGTTGCATAATCTCATGAAGAGACTATCAATCAAACCTTTCCCCCACTCAGCCCCTCCTTGACAACTTCATTACATGTAGTGAATTACCACCCCGCTCCTATTCCACATAGCAACAAGTATCACTCATAGTGGGCCCTCTCCAAAGTTCATTTTGGTTCCAAGCTCGACCCTCACAAGAGTTGAAAGAACTCACCAAGGTTTATGGTCTATTGCGGGGGTTAATATCATTGAATTCATTACTAACAATGCATTACAAAATATAACTACTGATAAGAAGTGTTGATGGGTATCGCACAGTTGGTTCAAGCCCCTATCAAATCATTGACCCTCTGCAATGAGGCATTGAATCCCTAACTTCATTGAGAGTTTACATAAACAATCATACCACCATCTTTGGTATAACCTCCAGGAGTGATTACCAATTGAGAATCTTCCATCCACTACAAGGATATGACCACTAACATAGTTAGCCTCATCACTCGCCAAGTACAACACTGGCTCCACAACATCCTTTGCTTTAAGCGTTGTTCGAAAAAAAATATAGAAAGGTTTTATTGTGGCCATATCCTCTTCTGAGGTGGAATCACCTTGCTTGAATTTTTGGACTGTGAGAGTTGTGGCCAATGCATAACGAGATATAGTGTTGAGTCTAATTCTAAATTTCCCAAGCTTAGTTGCTCAATTCTTAGTTAACCCTATCACTGCATGCTTGGAGGTCGTGTATAAGTATCGATCCCCTCCTATGATCCCTGTAGCACTACCTATCAATATTATCCAGCCTTTATTCCTAGGGATCATTACATGGGCCTCATGCTTAAGGCCTAGCATCACCCCTCTTACATTTACCCACATAACTCAGTCAAATTGCTCCATCTCGTACACTCCTACGCTCTTCACCATAACGGAATTATTGATTCCTGCATTGTGAAACATGATATCGAGTTGCCCATGATTCTCCATGGACAAATCTACAGCAACACTAATGTCATCTTCTTTTCTCAAATTGCAATGTAGGTAAGAGTAAGACTGGGTAGAGAGGTTAGAGAGTAAGAAGTAGAAAAAGAGCACAAGTCTCTGTGGAGAAAATTGTGGAGCAATTTTTGGTGGGCGCATAAAACAGTAGTTACTGTGTTTTACTATGTAGTGTTGCGCGTAAGTTTAAATCTCTGTATTTTATTTTACTTTGTAAATGAGATGCAGTCTCATGTAGATGTATTTTTCATGTTCAATAAATGAATATTAAGTTTTAGTGTGTTGCTCCAAACCTATCGTGTTATATTTCCTGTGAGTATTCATTAAGTTTTTGGAATAGTTTCACGGTGCGCGAAATTCAAGACTAGGAAATAGCCTCGCATTGTGCGGAGGTAGCTCCACGAAATCGGTTTCGCGGTGCGCGAACCTAGTTTCACGAAAAGGTTAAATCTCTGCCTCTCCCATCTGCGAAAACAAAAATTAAATTCATGAAATATTTCTAACATCGTATCGGAGCAAGTTAAACTCTGTTAGTGTAAAAGCAAGTGTTTTTACTAACAGTGAAAATTGTTTTTGAGCGCACATTGTTTTTTAGCATATTTACCAGCAGGTAGAAAGTTTGTTTTTACGCTCAAAAATGGAAACATTAAGCATAAGTTTGACTAATCCTCAAATACCTCAGTTTAATGGCAAAAATTATGATTATTGAGCTATTACAATGAAGGCCATGTTTTCTTCTCAAGACATTTGGGATTTTGTGGAGAATGGTTTTCAAGAACCAGCAGATGCAGCAGCATACAATGCCTTATCTCAACCAGAAAGAGATGTGTTAAGGGACAACAGGAAGAAGGATTCAAAAGCCCTATTTTATATCTTTCAAACAGTTCACGAAAGTATTTTTCCAAGGGTTGCAGCAGCAACAAAGTCCAAGCAAGCATGGGACATCCTCCAGATAGCCTACCAAGGCATGGCAAAAGTCAAGACAGCAAAGCTGCAAAAGTTGAAGAGAGATTTTGAAACAATTTGTATGAAAGAGTCTGGTAATATAGACTCGTTTTTTACACATGTAAGTGGGCTAGTTACTCAAATCAGGTCTCATGGTGAGACACTTGAGGAAAGAAGAATAGTTGAGAAAGTTTTGAGAAGTCTGCCAGCAAGGTTTGAGGCCATTGTTGTGGCCATAGAAGAGACAAAGGATCTCTCACAGTTCACATTGGATGAGCTTAATGCATCCCTAATTTCTCATGAACATAGATTGAATAGAGCAGCAAGCTCCTCATTGGAGCATGCCTTCAAGACACAAGTATCATTTTGTCAAGGTCGAGGCAGAGGAAGATCATATCCTAGAGGAAGAGGAAGAAACCCACACAGGGGTGGAAGAAGCAACCCTTCAAGCTCAAATGGAAGAGGCAACAATCAAAATCCAAGTCAAGGCCCAAGCCAAAATCAAGCACAAGGTCAAAGGTATGATAAATCTCAAGTTCAATGTCATTATTATAAGAAGTATGGTCATTATGCAAATGAATGTAGAAAGAAGCAATATGATATTAGTAACAAACCAAGTGTAAATTTCACAAGAGAAAATCATAACCATGATAGCATGTTTTTAGCTTGTAATGTAGCACAAGAAAAACAGAGTGATATATGGTATCTAGATTCGGGGTGTAGCAACCACATGTCAACAAACATAGAAATATTTTATGATCTAGATGAAAGTGTGAAATCTGAAGTGACATTAGGGACTGATAGCAAAGTCTCTGTCATGGGAAGAGGAAGAGTTAATATCCAAACAAAGAAGGGGAAGAATAAATACATCTCTGATGTTTACTTTGTCCCTGGTCTAAAACATAATCTCATGAGCGTTGGATAGCTCATGCAGAAAGGCTATAATGTCTTCTTCAAAAATGATGTGTGCACAATTTTGGATAGGCCTCCAAGCATACATTTGATTGCAAAGGTTCATATGACAGACAATAGAATGTTTCCCCTGAAAATAAGATCAGATTTGTAGAAATAACATGCACAAGCACAACTATCTATGAACTCACAAGAAAATGGAAGAAAAGGGGCAGTTGTCACACAAGTAAACTTTCAAGCAGAGGTAAAAGATGAAAACTGGTTATGGCACTTGAGATTTGGGCATCTCAACTTTGGAGGTTTGAATTTGTTACATAGAAAAGGCATGGTGAAGGGTTTGCCACTCATAGAAAAACTAGACAGTATATGTGAAGGATGTATCTTGGGCAAGCAACATAGAGAGACATTTCTAGCAGGAAAGTCAGTGAAGGCAAAGGCACCTTTGGAGATTGTCCACTTAGACCTATGTGGACCAATGTAAACGCCATAAATTGGTGGCAACCACTATGTATTAACCTTCATAGATGAATACACAAGGAAGACATGGGTCTTTCTCCTAAAACAGAAAAGCAAAGTGTTTGAGCACTTTCGCCAATACAAGGCTCTTGTTGAAAAGCAAAGTAGACATTTCATCAAAGTCCTTAGGACAGACAAAGGTGGAGAATACATCTCAAATAACTTCCTTCAATTTTGCAGGAAGCATGGAATTCAAAAGCAGTTTACAACAAGATATACATCGCAGAAAAATGGTGTGACAAAAAGGAAGAATAGGACCATTATGGAGATGGAAAGGAGTATGTTAAAGGAAAATCATTTTCCAAATGACTATTGGGATGAAGTTGTCGCGTGTGCAGCATATATCTTGAATAGATGTCCAACCAAAAGTGTCCAAAACATTGTTCCTGAAGAGGCATGGAGTGGAAGAAAACAAAATGTCACTCACATGAGAGTTTTTGGAGGTGTGGCTTATGCACATGTCCCGGATGAGTTAAGAAAGAAGTTGGACAGCAAGGGGGAGAAATGCATATTTTTTGGATACAACAATGAATCCAAGGCATACAAACTCTACAATCCATTAACCAAGGTCATAATCAGCAAAGATGTGCAATTCATAGAAGAGGAAGCATGGAATGGAAGTTTAGAAAAGATAGTGAATCTCAAAGCATGCATACCAAATGAGGACAGAGAGGAATTAACAGCAGCAAGTATTTCCTCAACTCTGACTCCCTCTACTCCTATTCAAGTGCAGCAAAGCAGGCAACAAGCAACGCCATCAACAAACAATAGGACAGTTTCACGCAACCAAGCAACTACGTCTCCAAGCACACCATGAAGTGCAAAGCCAAGTGACATATCAAGCCCATCTTCAACAAGCATAAGAAGGCCAAAATTCAGAAATTTAAATGAAATTTATGAGCAAGATGAAGTTGACAATAGCACAGGACTGAATTCCTTATTTGCATTATTTTGTCATGTAGATGACCCAATCCACTTTGAAGATGCAGTCAAAGAAGAAAAATGGGTTGCGGCAATGGAGGAAGAAATAGAAGCAATAGAAAGGGATGACACATGGGAGTTAGTGAGCCTTCCGAAAGGAAAACATGTCATTGGAGTGAAGTGGGTATATAAGACCAAAAGAAACATTGAGGGAAAGATTGAAAGGCACAAAGCTAGGCTAATTGTCAAAGGGTACAAGCAACAGCATGGGAGAGATTACGTGGAGACATTTGCAGCAGTCGCGTGGATGGAGACAGTGCACGCAGTTGTGGCGATTATCGCACAGCGTAAATGGACAGTGTATTAGATGGACATAAAGTTAGTGTTCTTGAATGGAGTGCTGAAAGAAGAAGTGTATGTTGCGCAATCGCCTAGTTATGAGATTGAAGGCCAAGAAGACAAAGTATATCAGTTGAAGAAAACTCTTTATGGATTGAAGCAAGCATCGCGCGCATGGTACAGCAGGATAGATGCTTACTTGTTGGACAATGTTTTCGACAATGTGATGGTGAACCTACTCTCTACATCAAAGAGAGAGAAGTTAAAATTCTCATTGTCGTCTTATATGTAGATGATTTGATATTTACAGGCAGTGATGATTTCCTCATCGCTGATTTTAAATAAGTAATGAAGAGAGAGTTTGAAATGACTAACTTAGGATTGCTAAGATATTTTTTGGGCATAAAAGTGAAGCAAATAGAAAATGGCATTTTTATCTCTCAAGCAAAGTATGTGGCAGAAATTTTGGAAAGGTTTAAAATGCAGAACAGCAAGTCCGCACCAACTCCAACTGTCATAGGGTTGAAGTTGAGCAAAGAAGATTGCAGCAGCAATGTCAATCCGACATTATACAAAAGCATGATAGGCAACCTGATGTATTTGACCGCCACTAGGCCGAATATAATGTATGCAGTAAATTTGGTGTCAAGGTTCATGGAAACACCCAAGGAGACACATTAGCAAGTAGCGAAAAGGATTCTGAGGTATGTCAATGGGACAAAATAGTATGGCGTTTTGTACACAACAACTAGTGATTTCAGGCTGGTTGGATACACTGACAGTGATTGGGTAGGGAGTGTTGATGACAGAAAGAGCACGTCAAGATATTTTTTTCATTTGGGTTCCGGAGCCATTTTATGGGCCTCCAAGAAGCAGCCAATAGTGTCATTGTCAACAGCAGAAGTTGAATATGTCGCAGCAACAACAACAGCGTGTCAAGCAGTTTGGATGAGAAGGATGTTAAGGGATCTTTGTCATGACCAAGAGGGCGCGACAACTATTTTCTGTGACAACACCTCAGCAATTGCATTGTCAAAGAATTATGTCTTACACAAAAGGACCAAGCATATTGATGCTAAATATCATTTTATTAGATAGTTTATTAACAATGATGAAATTGTGTTGCAGCACTGCAGGTCACAGGAACAGCTTGATGATATTTTCACAAAGCCATTTGCAGAAAAAATCTTGTTTATGTCATAAATTGTTTGGGAATTGTCAATGGCAGCAGTTGTGATTAAGGGGGAGTGTTGGAAATAATAATCCCAACCACCGCAATAAAGAGCCTGACAGCAACCATACATGTCAAACACTTTTGCAGGTTGTGTCTCTGCTTGAAGACATTTTTGCAGGTTGCATCTCAACATGAAGTTAGAAGGTCAAGAGTTAGACGCGAACCATTCAAAAACCCAGCAAAGGCATTTAAATAATTTATGTATTTAGGTAAACTAATATGGGCAAGAATTAATTCAACAACCTTGCCCACACTCCAGAAACACCTATGTGACTCTAATCACACTCAACAGTGACATCAAAATTAATTTCGCTCGTCATGAATTAAATGTAAAATTGTATGTTGAGTTATATATGAACGTAAAAGTCATTTTATAACTGGTTAGACAGGGGTAGAAGAGTAAGACTATGTAGAGAGGTTAGAGAGTAAGAAGTAAGAAAAGAAGTCTCTGTGAAGAAAATGGTGGAGCAATTTTTGGTGGGCGCGTGAAAACAACAATTTTTACTGTGTGTTACTCCGCGTAAATTTAAATCTCTGTAAAATTGTATTTTACTTTGTAAATGCGCCCCAGTCTCATGTAAATGTATTTTTCATGTTCAAGAAATGAATATTAAGTTTTAGTGTATTTCTCCAAACCTATTATGTTATATTCCGTGTAAGTATACATTAAGTCTCTGGATTAGTTCTGCGGTGCGCCAGATTCAAGACTAGGAAATAGTCTCGCATTGTGCGAAGGTAGCATCGCAAAATCGGCTTCGCAGTGCGCGAACCTAGTTTCGCGAAAAGATTAACTGTCTGCCTCTCCCGTCAGTGAAAACGAAAATTAAATTCGCGAAATATTTCTAACAGTAAGTGGCCGGAGGGGAAAGGCATTTGGCCTGGTTTTTGCCAGCTTCGTCTGCAATGTCTATGATTATGGCTTTGGCTTTTTGCTTTGTGATGAGACGAATGATAGCTTCTTCGATACCCGTAGCTCCGCTGGTTATTATTGTGACCTTTCCCTCCAATCTACAATCAAATATCATTGGTTAGAGTTTTATGGTGTGTTTTAATGCATAATCAACATTTATGATCTACGGTAATTACCATCTCTATGATCCATTAAAGCTTAGACTTCCAATATGGACAACAGCTTCATCAACCTCTTCGATAGACATCCGACACAGTGTAATTAGGTGACCAGTTTGGGACGTGGGGGAGTATTCTCAGATGCAAATTATAGGGAAAATAAGTTGATCAGTTACTGTTGTTGAAAGCAGGGCCTCAAAATCAAAGCGATCTGGTTTTCCGGCTGAGAATTCAAGAGCAGAGCAAGGTTCTCAGAGGCATCATTTTTACATTGAGTGAAGCATATACTTGGGGATCAATCTATTAGAATCAATAGTCACCCTTACCCCTATATCTTATATTCCCCGTGAGTAGCGCGTCACTGATACTGACCATTGGGTAGGTTGCAAATGAGCTAAGATGATCAATGTGCAAATTAAGTATGGAAACGATCTTCTACCAAATAAATTGGATGATGGAAATTTTATTATTCCCCCAATTGTTGAAATATTAATAATTTCAACTGTGCATATTAATTTCGGAAACCAGGCAGTTTTATATCGCACTGCCTTCACGCATCAATGGTATTTTTCAGGAGGGCTCCGAACACACCGACCAGCTGCCACGTGTCTGAGCTGACTTTTCAAAACCACCCATTCCCCGGACAATAAATTTCAGCAAGGAAGGGCCTCCCGATATCGCCATCAACCGTCCGATTAAATCAACATACCTGCACCATTTGAACTTACGTGAAGTAAAAGTTTAATTTTGACCGCAGGTTTGCCAGTAAAATAATTAATGCAATTTATTTCAGTTCGTATATTATTGGTAAAGTCTTTAATTTTAATGTTTTTTTTGCACGGATGTAATTCTTGTTTTACGGGACAAGAAAAGGTAAAAGTTATATGTTTTTGTTTTGTTGGTTTAACATATGCAATGTAATGTTTTTTTTGGTTCTGGAGTTTGGAATATGCAGCAGCAGCGCGTATGCAGAAGAAAAAAAGGGGGGTTTTACACGCATAGCAGAGTGTAATTTGCATAGAGCAAATGTAATGTTATTTTTTGTAATTGCAATGTATGAAATGTAATATGCGCAGCAGCGCGAGAAGAAGTTTTTTTTGTTGAATGTAAAATGTGAAGGAGAATGTTTTTTACTGCAGTGAGTGTAAAGAAATTTTACACACAGTAGTGTAAAATTTCTAAAAGAGACAGAGTAATTTTTTTTTGGAAATTCTTGGTGAATCCCTCTGTTAAGAGGAAGATCTTTTTGTAACAGGTTGTTTTATTATTGAATACATAGTGTTTCCATGTGTGTTGAAAACTCTGTCTGCTCAAAAGAATTTAGCTTCCTGTGTTAAGATCCCATGGAAAAAACGGAGCATTGTTCTCTGTTCTTTTGTGTTTGAAATTACCAGAAATTTCCAACATGGTATCAGAGCTTGTCCAGACTCTTTGAAGGTATCAAAGAAGCTGAAGGAAGGATTTTTGTTGCAGCAGCTTCTCCAGCAGAGTGAAGACTCAGTCAAAAGAATCCAAGGTATTTCTCAAGCAATTTATTTCAATACTTGACTGTATTTTGGATCATAGTTTAGAGAGCAAAAATGGTTGGCTCTAGCATCAGCACCAGCACTAGCATGGGTATCTATAATACCCAGCTCCCACAATTTAATGGAAAAAACTATGACTATTGGACAATAACCATGAAAGCCCTGTTTGCTTCTCAAGATTTATGGGAATTTGTTGAGGATGGATTTGAAGAACCATCAGATGAAAATGAGTTTAATAATTTGACTCAGGCAGAGAAAGAACGGTTGAAGAGCTATAAGAAGAAGGATTCTAAAGGCCTCCTCTTCTTATATCAAGCAGTGCATGAGAATGTGTTTCCAAGGATAGCAGCAGCCAAGACATCCAAAGAAGCATGGCAAACTCTCAAAATAGCTATCAAGGCATGGAGAAAGTGAAGACAGCGAAACTACAGCGGCTGATGAGAGATTTTGAGAATCTATGCATGAAGGAGTCGGGTAATATTGACTCATTCTTCACACAAGTGATTGGTCTGGTCACACAAATAAGGACTCTTGGAGAGATTCTTGAAGAAAGGAGGATTGTGGAGAAACTATTGAGGGTCCTCCCCTCAAAGTTCGATGTGATTGTCACCACCATAGAAGAGACAAAGGATCTCACAAATTTCTCAGTTGATGAACTACATGCATCACTGATAACACATGAGCAGAGATTGAGTAGAAATGAAAACTCATCTGTAGAACATGCCTTCAAGACCCAGATGTCCTTTGGAAGAGGAAGAGGTCAAAACAGAGGTGGAAGAAACAATCCAGCAAACACTCAAGGAAGAGGCAGCAATCCAAATCAGAACCAAGGCCAAGGAAGCAGCCAACAAAGTGGAAAACATCATGCTTAAGGATGAAGGTATGAAAAATCCAATGTTCAATGTTACTATTGTAAAAAATATGGGCATTATGCAAATGAATGTAGGAAGAAACAGCATGATATGAGTAATAGATCTAGTGAAAATTTCACTAGAGAAAATATCAACAAAGATAATTTGTTGTTAGCTTGTAATATGGCTGAAACAAAGAGTGATGATATATGGTTTCTAGACTCCGGTTGCAGTAACCATATGACAGGAAACATAGCATTGTTTTCTAAGTTAGATCAGAGTGTGAAGTCACAAGTCACACTCGGGACTGATAGCAAAGTTTCTGTTGTGGGAAAAGGAGAGATAAATATCTTAACAAAGAAAGGTGAAAAGAAAACCATAGCAGATGTCTATTATGTTCCCAGAATGAAATGTAACCTCTTAAGTATTAGACAGCTTATTCAAAAGGGGTACAATGTTTTCTTTGAGAATGATGTATGCACCATCATGGATAGAATACCCAGCAAACTATGTATTGCTGAAGTGAAAATGACAAGGAACAGGATGTTCCCTCTCAGGATAAAAGTTGATTTGAAAGATGGAGTTGAAATTGCAGCAGTTACACAAGAGGCTTTCCAAAGTGAACCAAAGGATGAAAATTGGTTGTGGCACTTGAGATTTGGACATCTCAACTTTGGAGGTATTAACTTGTTGAGTAGAAAAAGAATGGTAAGAGGATTACTATTGATAGAGAAACCAGAAAGCTTTTGTGAAGGTTGTATCTTGGGGAAACAACACAGAGAAAGTTTTCCATCAAGGAAAAGCATAAGGGCAAAAGCACCCTTAGAGATTGTCCACTCAGATTTATGTGGACCGATGCAAACTCCATCACTTGCAGGAAGCCTCTATATTCTAACATTCATTGATGATTTTACAAGAAAAACTTGGGTATTTTTTTGACGAACAAAAGTGAAGTGTTTGAAAAATTTTGAAATTTCAAAGCACTTGTAGAAAACCAAAGTGGGCTGCATATCAAAGTTCTAAGAACTGATAGAGGAGGTGAGTATATCTCCAAAGAATTTCTACGTTTTTGTAGAGAAAATGGAATTCATAAGTAGTTTACCACTAGGTACACTCCGCAACAAAATGGTGTTGCCAAAAGGAAGAATAGGACAATCATGGATATGGCGAGGAGCATGTTAAAGGCAAAGAGTTTGCCAAATGATTATTGGGCCGAAGTTGTACACTGTGCAGCGTACATTTTGAATAGATGCCCTACAAAAGCAGTCATGAACAGAGTGTTGGAAGAAGCATGGAGTGGGAGAAAGCAAGGATTCACCCACATGAAAGTTTTTTGATGTGTGGCTTATGCACACATTCCAGATCAGCTAAGGAAGAAGTTGGACAACAAAGGGGAGAAATATATTTTCATTGGATATAGTGAGGAATCCAAAACTTACAGGTTCTATAACCCACCCACCAAGAAGTTTTTTGCGAGCAGAGATGCTCAGTTCATTGAGGAGGAAGCTTGGGATGGAAGCATAGAGAAAACAGTGAATGTTAAAAGCTCTTTGTCACATGATGAAGATGATGAGGAGATGGTTGAAATACATCCCCAAATAGCAGCAGCAACACAAGGGCAGCAAATGACACCCTTGAGGAGAAATGAAAGTGCTTCTCCAAGCACACCATAAGGAGGAAATTCAAGTGCTTCTTCAAGCACTTGTACACCAAATGAAAGAGGTAAGAAGTTCAGAAATTTAAGTGACATTTATGTACAAGAGACAACAAATGAAGGTATGAATTATTTTTTTGCTTTATATTGTCATGTTGATAACCCACTTCATTTCGAAGAAGCAATTAAGGATAGGAAATGGATAGAAGCTATGGATGAGGAAATCAATACCATAGAAAGAAACAAGATATAGGATTTAGTTGAACTACCAAAATGAAAAGAAGCCATTGGAGTCAAATGGGTATACAAGACCAAGAGTAATGCTAAAGACAAAATAGAAAGACACAAGGCAAGACTTGTTGTCAAAGGATATAAGCAGTAGTATGGGAGAGACTATGAGGAAACTTTCGTATTGGTTGCTAGAATGGAAATCGTGAGAGTAATGTTGTCCATAGCAGCACAAAACAAGTGGAATGTTTACCAAATGGACGTGAAGTCAGCATTACTAAATGGAGTGTTAATGGAAGAGGTTTACATTGAACAACCTCTAGGCTATGAAAAGAAAAACCAAGAGCACAAAGCGTGCAGATTGAAGAAAGCTCTTTATGGGCTGAAGCAAGCACCAAGAGCATGGTACAGTAGGATAGATTCTTATCTACTTGAAAATGGATTTGAAAAGTGTGAGGGATAACCCACCCTCTACATCAAAGAAAAATATGGTAAAATACTAATTGTTGTGTTATATGTTGATGATGTTATTTTCACAGGTAATGATGATTATCTTATTGAAAATTTCAAAACAGTCATGAAAGAAGAATTTGAAATGACTGACATAGGTTTGCTGAGATACTTCTTAGGAATAGAAGTAGAACAAAGTGGAAATGGGATTTTTATTTCACAAGAAAAATATGCAAATGAAGTGTTGAAAAGATTTAATATGCAAGAGAGCAAGGCCGCAATCACTTCCACAGTGATGGGATTAAAACTCAACAAAGAGGACAACAACAAGGATTTTGATCCTAGTTTGTACAAGAGCATAGTTGGCAGCCTCATGTATTTGACTACAACTAGGCTGGATATAATGCACGCTGTTAGTTTAATTTCCAGATTCATGGAGAGGCCAAAAGAAGCATATTGGCAGGCAACAAAAAGAATTCTGAGGTATGTTAAAGGTACAAAAGGGTTTGACATTTTATATACTACTTCAGAATGTTCAGATTTAATTGGATACACTGATAGTGATTGGGCTAGAAGTGTAGATGATCGGAAAAGCACATCCGGTTATTTTTTCACATGGGTTCAGGAGCTATTTCATGGGCTTCTAAAAAACAACCTATTGTAGCGTTGTCTACAACAGAGGCAGAATATGTGGTAGCTACAGCAGCAACATGTCAAGCAGTTTGGATGAGAAGGATGTTAACGAGTCTATGCCAAGAGAAAACAAAAGGAACTATGATTTTTTGCGACAATAGTCAGCTATTGCATTATCTAAGAATTCTGTGTTTCATAAGAGAACGAAACACATTGACACAAGGTTTCACTACATCAGGGAATTGGTGAACAATGGAAAAATTGTCTTAAAACATTGCAGAACTTAGGAGTAGGTTGCAGACATTCTAACCAAGCCATTGGAGCAGAAAAGTTTTAAATTTTTGAGGAAGTGTTTGGGTATGACTGATAACCCAACAGTTGAAATTAAAGGGGGGTGTTGAAATTATAGTTTCAACTACCGTGCAGCGCATTTATTCCAGAAAAACAACCACCGTTTTATCTCACCGCCTTTTCACGGATAGTGGTATTCTCCAGAAGGGCAGCGATACAGTACGCCAGTACACGTGTCCACAACAAATTTGCAAAACTGCTTTTTTCCTAGAACGTAGAGTTCGTTTGGATTGATCGTGCGATAGCCGTTTGATTGAAAGCTTGGTTGTCCACCATCCGATTGAAACTAAAGTTGTTGTATAGGTCTCCGCCATTGATCCATGAACCTTGCGTGAAGTGCAACTCTAGTTGACCGTCAATTTTTGTCAGCAAAGAAATTAATAGAATTTAATGTGAATGGTAATCGTTGGTAAAGTTTTTTAATTTTAATAGTTTTATATTTTCACGGGCGTAGTTTGTTGTTTTTACTGCATAAGTAAAACGTAGGTAATTTCTTTTTTGTTATTCATTCGCAAATGTAATGTAATACGAAAAAAACGCAGCAGCGTCCAAGCAAGGTGTGAAACAAGAATACACACAACAGTGCGAATCGTGAATGATTTTAAGAGTTGCTCATTGAAATGAAACGGAGCACGCAACAACGTGAGTGAAAATGTAAGTTTTTTTTGTTAAGAGATCGAAATGATATATGCAGGGAGTGAGTAAAGAAAATGTTTTTTTTACATAGGGGTGAATGTAATTTTCTGTAGTTGAAGATTGTTTTTACAACAGTGAATGTAAAGAAATTTTACACACAACAGAGTAAAATTTTCTAGGAAGAAACAGAGTAATTTTTTTATGGAACTGGAAGTTCTTGGTGAATCCCTCTGTTAAGAGGAAGATCTTTTGTAACTATTGATTTTATTATTGAATACAAAAGTTTTATGGTGTATCTGAAACTCTGTTCTTCAGCAATCAAGCTTAGCTTCCCTGTGTTAAGATCCTGTGGAGAAAACAGAGCAGTGTTCTCTATTTTTTTGTGTTTCAAATTACCAAAAATTTCCAACAAATCCACTTACTAAGAGCTTGGCTCGGCTACCATCACCTCCATCCAGCTTTGATCCCGCTGCTTCTCTTAATGTAATGGTGAGAATGTACTACTACAGGAAGACTGGGCACTACAAAGTTTTCGTGGTTTCAGGGCTCTGTCCGAATAGATCAAGGCTCTTTACCCTCCTGGTTGTTGAAGAATTCGATTCTTGTTTGTGGACGTGGGCTGTGCACTCGCAAATTTGTCAGCCCTTCAACTAGCGGGAGATGATGGGAATGGGCATTCTTCCCTGCAACAACGAGAATGGTGCGTCTTTATTTATTTTGCTATACCAAACCCACGACCGCAACCCCTGCAGATGCCAACTATTTGCGATGTTTTTTTATAACGAGAAAGGGGATTTAAGGTTTGTGAAGATTGAGGCTGAATTTCCAAGTAATTTAAGGAATCCAAGGCTGGTGTGGTGTGGGCGAAACCCTCGCCCTCTACTTGTGTCTGCTGCTGGAAATCGAAACAGAGCTAGAGGAGTGAGGATATGGGAGTTGGACAATAAATTAAGGGAGTGGAGAATGTTGGAAACAATGCCTTATGTTTTATTTATATATTTGAGAAGTTTGAGTAGCAAGGGAGTAGTTGAAAGGGAGGAAGTAATTGGGGGAAGGATGGTTGTGATGCTAGGACCGCCACCATCTTCCATTTTAGGGTTTTTTTCCTGCAAACGTTGTTGCTGTAGCATATAAGCATCTGTTATATATACGCCCCCAGAATGTGCTGTCGTCGAGTATTGCATTTGATACGCGTACGCGATCCTGGAATTTGCTGTCTACAAAGCTGCTGCCTCCACATGAAATCGGTATACTCAACATTTTCCCAATGATTAGGGTAGCAATTTGCGCAAGGGAGTGTGCTTTTGAGCCGTCTCTGGAGAATGTAGTACATGGACCAAACTAGGTCTTCCATAGTTCCATAAGGACGTGCTTATTATCATAAATCTATATCTTTTATATACTACTCTTCAATCTTTTAAATACTGGTCTTTCAGTTGAGAGAGGATCATCCCCTGGGTGCTAATAGAATAGGAATATAGAATAAACATGGTAGAGAAGACAAATGCTACCGGTATAAAACCAATTTCTAAATGTCGATGGATTAATATTAAAAGTATTTTATTTTTATTTCTATGTTCGTTGGTTCAAATTGAATATGCTGAAGCTTTTTACGCCGTAAGGCGTTCCCCTCTAAAATCAACTTTCCTTTGAGGTTATGTGTCCATTCATGAGTTCTTGATTTAGTTGTTAGACAATTAAAATTGTTTGAGCCATCAGATTGATTCCACCGGTACTAAACGTTATAAGAATCGCAACTGGCAGATCTCCATTGTTGAGTTGAGAGTTTGGGAACAATTCATAGAAGACAATTCAACTATTGGGACTCTGTAATGTCGATCAAAGCTACGGCTTCACCACAACATCAACTTCTTCCTTCCCCTAGCACTTGCTCGAATGTATCGGTCCCAATATTGCTCAAGTCCTCGTCTGTATTTCACGGCAAATGCAGAGGTTTCAGGTTCAATTCTCTGCGATGTCAATCCTTGCAATCCACGGTTGTTTCGAAGAACCTCTCGATGCAGGCAGGGAACGGATTCCTAGAGCCGAATGCTGTTGAGCGCAATGTGGTTCGTCTGGGGTTTCCGAGCAAGGGTCGAATGGCCACCGATACACTTGATCTACTCAAGGTATTTACATATTTGTTTTCTTTTCCTGTTCTTTGTAGAGATAGTTGATAAATTAGGGCCTTTTGATTACATTTTTAGATTGATGTATTAACAATATTTGCAAAATCCAGGTAATAAGAAAAGTTTATTGCCAGGAACACAACTTTATGCTGAATATTGTCCATTCATTAGTTTTGTCCTAGCGGCGTATATACACATTTCTCTATGTTTTCCAGCTTACACGAGGGATCCTTGTTCGGCTTTTTAGTATATATATTTTCTTCACCAATAATCCATTCAAATTATATAGATATGCATATGCAACATTTTAATTTCAAATTATATGGATGTGTATGTACTATTTTAATTTAGAGCCCTACACGCTGCCAATCAAATTCATGGCACTACAGCCTCATCCCGCCAGGACACGATTCAGGCCACGCAGGAGGTTTCCTTGTTACGAGTCTCTGTAATCTGTTATTATTTCATTCATGTTTTTCCTTTGCCTATCAAACAGAAGAAATGCTAGCACAGTCATTAGTAGACATCCCTTCTTCTTCGGCCCTAAACACAGGATATGTTTATCTTTATCCTTATTGAAATACACATCCCAGGAGGGCTAAGAGGAAATAGAAATACAAGCAACATTTTCAATCTGTTCATGTTTCTCCAGGTACGGAAGGCCATCGTTATCCACCAAAACAGTCTCACAAGAGCACACTAGTAAAGTCAAGCTTTGGGTGCATAAATGTAACAAAGAAAATGGAAACTAAAAGAAAAAGATCACAAAAATCATATGGTGGGTGTATCCTAGCCATTTTGCAAGCTTTGGATTCTACAGAGAACATTGACGAAGCGCTTGAACCTTGGGAAGCAAACCTCAGTGCAAAAGAACGAAGCATTATCCTAAAGGAGCAGTGGGACTGGGAAAGAGCAGTTCGGATTTTTAAGTGGTTTCAGAAGAAAGAGTGCTATGAAGTTAATGTTATTCACTATAATATCCTACTTAGAATTCTAGGAAGAGCACAGAAATGGGATCAACTGAAAAAGTTTTGGGAAGAAATGGTTAAAGACAAGGTCTTACCTACCGCCACTACCTATGGTACTCTTATAGATGTGTATGGGAAAGCTGGTCTTAAAGAAGAGGCTCTTCTCTGGCTGGATCACATGATATCACAAGGTCTCTGGCCAGATGAGGTCATCGTGAACATGGTAGTCCATATTTTGAAGAAGGCAAGGGAATCTGAGAAAGCTGAACAATTCTTCAGGGACTGGTCTTTTGGGAAAATCTTTCTAGGAAATGCTACAAATGTTTGTTCATCTCAATCAGAGCCTGATCGACAGCGACAGAAGGATTTCTTCTATATTCATGCTATTGTGTCTTTTAACATTTTGTAAAATTGTAACATGTTATTTTTTTGGGAGAAATTTAAATCTATGCTCCTTGTATAGAGAAATTGTGGATAAAAGGGTACTAGTAGTTCTTTTAGTGTATAACAAAAATGCAAATAAAAAGACATTGGTCATTCCCTCCTCCAATATAAATTAAGGCTTTGAAAACAGAGGAACATTTGCACATCTTATCTTGATATAGATAGTGTTCCAGTGTTAAATATCTGCTAACTGATCTGATTGCAGGTTGCAGAGATTAAGGATCAAGATATAGTGTGTCATGTCAAAAACAATGCAACTCTTGTTGGTCCATTGTTTAGAATGCATGCCACTCAAGTTCATATTGATCTTCTGAAACTGAGTGATACAGATAAGCACATAAGTAATTGCAAGCATGGATATTACTGTGTTAGTTGCCAATATAGTTATAATTTTTTTAGACAGAGGGTCCATGGTCATGACTGACTGGAATTATTTTAATGCTGCAATTTCATTTTTAGCACATAGAACTACAATTGGGTAATGTCGAACGGTTTAGTTTTTTGTTGCAGTTGATGGGTCAAAATTCACTATTTTTTCTAGGTTTTCAAGTTAGATATTAATGAATACTGGCCAGGGAAGAGTCATCAATGAAGATTTCGGAAATGTAAGAGTTACCTAAATATGGGTTGAGAAAAATGGTCTATGTGAAGCCTAATTGGTGTAGAATTTATGCCAATATTAAGCACGTACAAATCTTGTAGTTTGCATGGGCATAGATTCTCACTAATTTAAGAGATTATTCTTTTCCCTTTGCCATTATTTGCCATTCACATAGTTTTCTTTGCTTTGTTTGGTTGTGTGTTGTTCATGAAATTGTGTTTTGCAGTCAGCAAAAGTCTTGAAAGTTGTCTATCAACTAAAAAAAATATTAGAAGCAAACTTTGACAGCATTCACAGAAATAAATAGTGAATAGATCATATATCTGACATTAACTTATCAAGAAATAAGGTTAAGAACATATACAGTTTCCATAGAAATGGCAATACTCTTGTATTACTTTGCTTCAAGGATAGGGCATTGTTTCAGAGAATATCCCTAATTAAATCCATTGAATTAATATATGAATTTAGGGTATCATGGTTTAGAACAACATAATGTTCAAATGTGAAGCCAATGAAATTATATAGGATTGCCCTGCTCCTTTCTTGCTAATTTTCCACCATTCCTTCAAATTTTTCAGTGGCATATTTATTTCCCAAGTTAATGAAGCTTCCATATTACTCTGCAAATTGTTTTAGCAGATATGGATAATTTAGGCCTTATGATATGTAAGTCAAATTTATTTTCACATAAAAAAATCGTTGTTGATATGGCACTGGTTGTCTTCCTTCCCTTTTGTTCTAATGTCTTCTCTCTCAATTTGATAGTCTTCCTTGATTGAAAGAGTTGTGGGTACATCTGATCCCTGACAATCATTCAGTTCAATATTTGATGGCCTTGAAGCTCCTAAACCCCATTTCATGTTGTTCTTGCCTGTACAATAAAAATGGTCCCATACCAGTCACTATTTCTTTGACAACGACAGTGTAAAAACAAGAAGTAGCATAGAGAAAATGACTTAAATTCAAGATATTAAAAGGAATGAATGCAAGGTTTTAGAGACAATTCAGATCGATCCAAAGAAAGATGCAGGAAAATGTAATATTTTATGTTGTTGGAAAAATGACTCTTGAGTTTTCATAGAAATTGGATTGATCAGACACTGATGTCTAATCCTCAAGTAGACCAGTTTTGTCTCTGGCTCACGGTGAGACATGTGAAAATTAATATTATGAAGTTACCACGTACTATACAATTTCTAATTATTTTGGCCTCCTAGGTTTACATATATTCCCTCTATATATTTGTTTCAGTCAATATTTGATGGCATTGAAGCTCCTAAACCCAATTTCATGTTGTTCTTGCCTATACAATAAAAATGGTCCCATACCAGTCACTATTTCTTTGACAACGACAGTGTAAACACATGAAGGAGCATAGAGAAAATGTCTTAAATTCATGATATTAAAAGGAATGAATGCAAGGTTTTAGAGACAAATCAGTTCGATCCAAAGAAAGATGCAGGAAAATGTAATATTTTCAAAGGAAAATGGATCATGGCCCAAAAGGGACTCTATACAGAGACAAGACCTATCATATATTCAATGGATAGCTGCTTTGACATGGAATACTTGTAATAGAGATGGAAACCAAATGGTTGCACCCTGCTTTGTTTCAATTTTAACATCATTCTTAGAATTCATAAAAAGCTGTGCACTTTTGTGCATAATTCTGTAGCAAAACAATTATTTGGTAGAATGCCTAAAAGAGATGTGGTGTCATGGACTAATCTTGTAAAGGGATATGGTCAGACTGAGTTGGAAAAGGTTATAAGATATTTTACAATCTTAAGCCCAATGGATGCCTTCTCATATAACAATCACATTGTCTAAGATAAATCAGTTTGTCAGATAAATTTTGTATATTTTGGGTGAATTATGTTAGGGCAGATAGAATCTACCATGCATAGCTTCTCTTGAAATCTTCTACACACAGCCTTAAATAACTATGCTCTTCTGACATTGTTTTTGTGAATATCTTAGCAAAGGAACATTTGCACATCTTATCTTGATATAGATAGTGTTCCAGTGTTAAATATCTACTAACTGATCTGATTGCAGGTTGCAGAGATTAAGGATCAAGATATAGTGTGTCATGTCAAAAACAGTGCAACTCTTGTTGGTCCATTAAATGCATGCCACTCAAGTTCATATTGATCTTCCGACATTGAGTGATACAGATAGGCACGTAACTAATTGCAAGCATGGATATTACTGTGTTAGTTGCCAATATAGTTATAATTTTTTTAGACAGAGGGTCCATGGTCATGACTGACTGGAATTGTTTTAATGCTGCAATTTCATTTTTAGCACATAGAACTACAATTGGGTAATGCCGAATGGTTTAGTTTTTGTTGAAGTTGATGGGTCAAAATTCACTGTTTTTTTCTAGGTTTTCAAGTCAGATATTAATGAATACTGGCCAGGGAAGAGCCATCAATGAAGATTTTGGAAATGTAAGAGTTACCTAAATATGGGTTGAGAAAATGGTCTGTGTGAAGTCCAATTTGTGTAGAATTTATGCCAATATCAAGCACGTACAAATTTTGTAGGTTGCATGGGCATAGATTCTCACTGATTTCAGAGATTGTTCTTTTCCCTTTGGCATTATTTGCCATTCACATAGTTTTCTTTGCTTTGTTTGGTTGTGTTTTGTTCATGAAATTGTGTTTTGCAGTCAGCAAAAGTCTTGAAAGTTGTCTATCAACTGGAAAAAATATCAGAAGCAAACTGTGACAGCATTTACAGAAATAAATAGCCAACAGATCATATATCCGACATTAACTTATCAAGAAAGAAGGTTCAGAACATATACTGTTTCCACAGAAATGGTAGTACTCTTCTATTACTTTGCTTCAAGGATAGGGCACTTTTTCAAAGAATATCCCTAATGAAATCCATTGAATTAATATATGAATTTAGGGTATCATGGTTCAGAACAACATAATGTTCAAATGTGAAGCCAATGAAATTATATAATATTACCCTGCTCCTTTCTTCCTTATTTTACACCATTCTTTTAATTTTTCAGTGGCATGTTTATTTCCCAAGTTAATGAAGCTGCCATATTACTTTGCAAATTGTTTTAGCAGATATGGATAATTTAGGCCTTATGATTTGTAAGTCAAAGTTATTTTCACATAAAAAAATCGTTGTGGATATGGCACTGGTTATCTTCCTTCCCTTTTGTTCTAGTGTCTTTTCTCTCAATTTGACAGTCTTACTTGATTGAAAGAGTTGTGGGTACATCTGATCCTTGAAAATCATTCAGTTCAATATTTGATGGCCTTGAAGCTCCTAAACCCAATTTCATGTTGTTCTTGCCTGTACAATAAAAATGGTCCCATACCAGTCACTATTCCTTTGACAATGGCAGTGTAAACAAAAGAAGTAGCATAGAGAAAATGACTTAAATTCAAGATATTAAAAGGAATGAATGCAAGGTTTTAGAGACAATTCAGCTAGGATAGTGATTCTTAGGAAAGATATATACTCTCTTGATATTGGAGCGAAAGCAGATATGCTGGCTCTTCTTGCCTATTCAGGGAGGGGTAATTTCTATACTGAAGCTTTGGTTTGAGATATGATGTAATCTCTTGTGCTAATATTCAAAGAATATTATATTTCATTAATGGAAAAAGAGATTATTGGCAATTGAGGCTTTGAATATTTTTCCATAATCCACCATCAACATTCAGGGCTAACCTGTTTAAGGGTGATGATTTTACAAATTGAACTACTGAAAAAATGTTTAGATTACAACCCTAAACACTAGGTCTAAACACCCTTAACTCTATGTCAAAAGGATATCAACTCGGTATTTCTTGTGCCATTCTTTGTTATGGGAAAAAACAATTCTAACACTAACTCCTCACAGGAAAGGAAATGTTTTCAAGCAACTAAATTTGACATAAGATCATAAAATGAAACATATATATGCAACTAATGAGAATAAGAGTAATTACTCCGTTCATTCAAGGTCGAAACGGAGTTTCCTGTCTCAGACAACATGCTGCACCAATGACCATTCTCTTCATCTTCCTCATGTCATAAGCATCTTCCAAAAGTGGATCTGCAAGTTCTTTTGCAAATCCAGCTGCCAGTAATGGCCTTACCTAAATTTTGAAATTTAAAAGAGATTAAGATTCTGAACCAAGGCAAAGAAACCAAAAGAATAGAAAATTATCAAATACAAAACAAGCAAGGACACTAGAGCCCTACCCACATAACCAGGCTTTCTTGGCCTTTAGGATTCTTGTCATTGATTGGTTTTCTTCCAGTTATTAGCTCTAGAAGAAATACTCCAAAGGAATACACGTCCATCTTCTCATTAACCTTGCCATACATGAAATATTCTGAAATATTCTTGCCATACATGAAATATTATGAAATATTCTGGAGCCAGATACCTGAAATATGATATCAGCTAGTTTTATGAAGTCTTGATTATAAATGACATTTATTTTCCTAAGGAAAGAGCTGGTGTAAAGAAAGAAATGGATATTTACCCAAATGTACCTACAACATCACTACCTATTGTTGTTTCTCACCCCCTCGAGAATAGATTCACTAATGGATTCCCACAGTCTGAAATAGAATCCAAGGCATCAGAAGGTAAACCTAGGATACCCACTTATTCAAGACATGTTCTCTAGAGACTTTCACTTTTCATTTAAGTAATTTCATTCATCCTCTTATGCAGATCTCAACAATTTTCCTTCAACTGATCATCTTGGGTACCTGCTTGAGGTACTGGAGAATAACGAAGATGAGCCTAAGTAGGACAATGACGATCAAGAAAGGTAGAGACCATCATCCAGAGTCTGCAATTCTATAAAATAAAGAACATGGAAAATATTTTACTTAGAAAACAAGCTGTCAATAATGGGTTCCTGGAAGTAGTTGAATAGAAGCTACTTTGTTTTGTTTTGGCGATTATTATAAAAAGGTAATGATCAGTGAGTTTCTTTCAACAGCTATGGACATAACCTTCCAGAGGGTCCATTTTAAAATCTTAATGGATCCGATGGTATTAAAACGGTATTATATACTTCATAGAAAACAATGGGGAACATGCCACTGATTCCAAAGCTTTAACACAAGCATCATCAACATCTGTTATCGATAAGGAACTTACTTGTTCTATATGCCTAGGTACTTAGAATATTCATTTTTTTACATTGTTATTTCAATGATTTATCTGTATTCTAACAACAGACAACAAAATCTGAAACTTCTACCCCTAAATCTATGTGCAAATGTCGTTGTGGAGCCGAAGCAATTAGCGTATAGCCACTCATTTTGTTTCAAATGTGTGCCAAACGTGAGATAAACCAAGCACTCATTTGCATTATTAAATCAATATATTTTTGAAAGAACATATATAATTGATTCAGGCTGCCATTTCTATGAATTTTGTTGGTGCAGGTAATTAAATTGTCTGAGGAGTGCCCTATCTGTGTGCAACACAAGGGCAACCAGGTCTTTAAACTTTCTGGAAGGAGAGATTCACAATTTTCTTATTACCATTGGGAAAGTGAGCCAGTCGCACACCAAATGTTTGGTAGTTATACAAAATATACATCATGATACTCAACTTGGTCCATTTCTGAGATGGCACCGGGTCTAAAATATAAAACAATTTGAAAATGGTGCAAATGCAATCCTTTGTACCTATATGAAGATACAGATAATGTGCATAGTGCCTCGGGATACATCAAGGTTCTGCCTTGGGGCCTGATTTATATTTTGTTTTTTTCGACTAAGATCTGCATCCCCACTGAATTGGGATTTTCAAACTGAGCAGGCAGCTAGGAAATTTGTCTACATATAAGTTTATAACTATATAAAATTCAGAAGATACCAAAAAAAGTATAGTTTACATGAAAAGTGTTGGGTATTTTAACCTAGGGAATAATTATTACCTAGTCTAGTGAACTACTACTGCTACTATTGCTATTACTTGCAATTATAGAAAACAACTATAGGCATGATCAAGTTATAATTCTTAAGTATAGAAAAATGTGTGTAGAAAACAAAAAAGCATAGAAGAATTATGGGCGAGCTCCCTTTCATTGTGGCTCAAAGTATCATTTATTATTAAAAGTCTTTGAATAGTACAATGAATGATGAAAGGATTTTTCACATGATGTGTATACAACTTTCATACATTTGGTGCTGATGGTGATTTTTATATGGATGAATCATATTTGGTGATATATTATTTGTTTGATTGGACTTTGTGGGACACACATATATATATAGATAGAAAATAGATTCTTCAATTCACAGAACAATTAACACATGTACAATTATCACATGCTGGGCTGACCTACAGGAGCCCCGTAGGCACCACAATTTGTAGTGCAAGAAAATAGAACTGCAATTGGGTAATGTCGAATGGTTTAGTTTTTTGTTGCAGTTGATGGGTCAAAATTCACTATTTTTTTCTAGGTTTTCAAGTCAGATATTAATGAATATTGGCTAGGGAAGAGCCATCAATGAAGATTTTGGAAATGTAAGAGTTACCTAAATATGGGTTGAGAAAATGGTCTGTGTGAAGCCCCATTGGTGTAGAATTTATGCCAATATTAAGCACGTACGAATTTTGTAGGTTGCATGGGCATAGATTCTCACTGATTTCAGAGATTATTCTTTTCTCTTTGGCATTATTTTCCATTCACACAGTTTGCTTTGCTTTGTTTAGTTGTGCGTTGTTCATGAAATTGTGTTTTGCAGTCAACAAAAGTCTTGAAAGTCGTCTACCAACTGGAAAAAATATCAGAAGCAAACTGTGACATCATTTGCAGAAATAAATAGCCAACAGATCATATATCTGACATTAGCTTATCAAGAAAGAAGGTTCAGAACATATACTGTTTCCACAGAAATGGCAGTACTCTTCTATTACTTTGCTTCAAGGATAGGGCATTGTTTCAAAGAATATCCCTAATGAAATCCATTGAATTAATATATGAATTTAGGGTATCATGGTTCAGAACAACATAATGTTCAAATGTGAAGCCAATGAAATTATATAAGATTACCCTGCTCCCTTCTTCCTTATTTTCCACCATTCTTTTAATTTTTCAGTGGCATGTTTATTTCCCAAGTTAATGAAGCTTCCATATTACTTTGAAAATTGTTTTAGCAGATATGGATATTTAGCCCTTATGATTTGTAAGTCAAAGTTATTTTTAGATAAAAAAATCGTTGTGGATATGGCACTGGTTATCTTCCTTCCCTTTTGTTCTAATGTCTTCTCTCTCAATTTGACAGTCTTCCTTGATTGAAAGAGTTGTGGGTACATCTGATCCCTGAAAATCATTCAGTTCAATATTTGATGGCCTTGAAGCTCCTAAACCCAATTTCATGTTGTTCTTGCGTGTACAATAAAAATGGTCCCATACCAGTCACTATTTCTTTGACAATGGAAGTGTAAACACAAGAAGTAGCATAGAGAAAATAACTTAAATTCAAGATATTAAAAGGAATGAATGCAAGGTTTTAGAGACAATTCAGATCGATCCAAATAAAGATGTAGGAAAATGTAATATTTTATGTTGTTGGAAAAATGACTCTTGAGTTTTCACAGAAATTGGATCGATCAGACACTGATGTCTAATCCTCAAGCATACCAGTTTCGTCTCTAGCTCATGGTGAAACATGTGAAAACTAATGTTATGAAGCTACCACCTACTATACAATTTCTAATGATTTTGGCCTCCTAGGTTTACATATATTCCCTCTATATATTTGTGTTACCCAAATTGGGTAGCCCTGCACAAATTTTCTTCTCTTGCAATTTTACCCATGTTCGAGAGATCTTTCAATCTTTGTTGCAACCCTTATGTAACTTTAAGACTCTTGTAGATCATCTGTGTACTTGCTTGAACTCTGTACTTTTGAAGAGTGACTTTTGTGTGATTTCGTAGAAAGTTAAGATCCTGATGAACACTTGGATATGTTATTTTCTCTTATTGATAAAGGAAAGTGTTTGATGAAAATGGGGGTTTCATGCTAAGTCAGTCCCTCTATCTTCAGGTAGACAGAGTATTTGCTCAATAATGTGTAAAGCTTCCCTTGTTTCAAAATCAGAAGTCAACATGAAGGCATTGTCCATTCCTTTAATTTTTCATTGGCATGTCTAGTTCCCAAGTTAATGAAGCTGCCATATTACTCTGCAAATTGTTTTAGCAGATATGGATAATTTAGGCCTTATGATATGTAAGTCAAAGTTATTTTCACATAAAAAAATCATTGTTGATATGGCACTGGTTGTCTTCCTTCCCTTTTGTTCTAATGTCTTCTCTCTCAATTTGATAGTCTTCCTTGATTGAAAGAGTTGTGGGTACATCTAATCCCTGACAATCATTCAGTTCAATATTTGATGGCCTTGAAGCTCCTAAACCCCATTTCATGTTGTTCTTCCATGTACAATAAAAATGGTCCCATACCAGTCACTATTTCTTTGACAACGGCAGTGTAAACACAAGAAGTAGCATAGAGAAAATGTCTTAAATTCAAGATATTAAAAGGAATGAATGCAAGGTTTTAGAGACAATTCAGATCGATCCAAAGAAACATGCAGGAAAATGTAATATTTTCAAAGGAATATGGATCATGGCCCAAAAGGGCCTCTATACAAAGACAAGACCTATCATATATTCAATGGATAGCTACTCTGACGTGGAATACTTGTAACAGAGATGGAAACCAAATGGTTGCACCCTGCCTTGTTTCAATTTTAACATCATTCTTAGATTTCATAAGAATTTGTGCACTTTTGTGCACAATTCTGCAACACAAAAATTATTCAATAGAATGCCTGAAAGAGATGTGGTGTCATGGACTAATATTTTAAAGGGATATGGTCAGATCGAGTTGGAAAAGGTTATAATATATTTTACAATCTTAAGCCCAATGCATGCCTTCTCATATAACAATCACATTGTCTAAGATAAATCAGTTTGTCAGATAAATTTTGTATCTTTTGGGTGAATTATGTTAGGGCAAGTAGAATCTGCCATGCATAGCTTCTCTTGAAATCTTATACACGCAACCTTAAATAACTATGCTCTTCTGACACTGTTTTTGTGAATATCCTAGCAGAGGAACATTTGCACATCTTATCTTGATATAGATAGAGTTCCAGTGTTAAATATATGCTAACTGATCTAATTGCAGGTTGCAGAGATTAAGGATCAAGATATAGTGTGTCGTGTCAAAAACAGTGCAACTCTTGTTGGTGCATTGTTTAGAATGCGTGCCACTCAAGTTCATGTTGATCTTCTGACACTGAGTTATACAGATAAGCACGTAAGTAATTGCAAGCATGGATATTACTGTGTTAGTTGCCAATATAGTTATAATTTTTTTAGACAAAGGGTCCATGGTCATGACTGACTGGAATTGTTTTAATGCTGCAATTTCATTTTTAGCACATAGAACTACAATTGGGTAATGTCGAATGGTTTAGTTTTTGTTGCAATTGATGGGTCAAAATTCACAGTTTTTTCTAGGTTTTCAAGTGATATATTATGAATACTGGCCAGGGAAGAGTCATCAATGAAGATTTCGGAAATGTAAGAGTTACCTAAGTATGGGTTGAGAAAAATGTCTGTGTGAAGCTCAATTGGTGTAGAATTTATGCCAATATTAAGCACGTACAAATTTTGTAGGTTGCATGGGCATAGATTCTCACTGATTTCAAAGATTATTCTTTTCTCTTCGGCATTATTTTCCTTTCACACATTTTGCTTTGCTTTGCTATTGTGTGTTGGTCATGAAATTGTGTTTTGCAGTCAGCAAAAGTCTTGAAAGTTGTCTATCAATTGGAAAAAATATCAGAAGCAAACTATGACAGCATTCACATAAATAAATAGCCATCAGATCATATATCCGACATTAACTTATCAAGAAAGAAGGTTCAGAACATATACAGTTTCCACAGAAATGGCAGTACTCTTCTATTACTTTGCTTCAAGGATAGGGCATTGTTTAATGAAATCCATTGTATTAATATATGAATTTAGGGTATCATGGTTCAGAACAACATAACGTTCAAATGTGAAGCCAATGAAATTATATAAGATTACCCTGCCCCCTTCTTACTAATTTTCTCTTTATAAACTAGCGATTTGGAACTTTGATGTTACACATTCAAATTCTAGTATCATCCACCTGTTTAATTCTCACCTTGGGGCATCTGCAATATTTGACGACATAATGCCTTTAGAAGCACATAGTTTGTTTGACTACCTATCCACTAGTTAGTTTGTCTATGCTCATTATGGTAAATTCGATCTTACACCTTGAACATGCTTTATTTTTAGTTTACTAAATCCAATGGCTGATTTTTTGGGTATCCGACACTTGATTAATTCTCACCTCGGGCAATATTTGACAACATAATGCCCTCTAGAAGCTCATAGAATCCAATTTTTAACATATTTTCACCTTTTTATCACTAGGAGTGCTTAATTCAAACAATGGTGAGACCATTTAGATGTTAGAAACCTAATGCTAATTTTCTATTTGTCCCCAACCTAATGAATATTAATATTGGTGATAGCATATATTTAAAATGAACATATTGAGTTAATTTCCTTTATATAAAGGTCTTCCTTATTTATTCATAATCTTTGAATTTCAATTACATCATTGTTTTCATCCTTTGTCAAATGTTCATCAAGCAATGTCAGAAGACAATATTGGCATCCATCAAGGACCTTAGGATAAACCTTATAAACTGAAAGCATGCAGTCTGTAAGTAACATGAAATCAAAGTGTCAAATAAATTAATTTGTGCATTTGCTAATTGTGGTAACCCTCGCTCTTCAAATATTACATAGTTCAAGCTTTGATCTCATGAAATAAATGTAACCTTACAAATTGCAGGGCACTAGTCTATTTTTGTGCTAAAGTTTATTGTGCATTATGTGATTTGATTATGACAAGGTTTGTAATTTGATTTATTTATGTTGTTTGTACTTTGAAGGTTATTGCATCTTGGGGAGTTCGCAACAACATTGACTTTCTTTATTTGTCTTATACACGACATGCTGAAGACATTATACAAGTAAGAAATATTACATAAAATCTACATTCTTGCTCATGTTTTGAGCTTGTGATATTAATTCTAGCAACTATGATGGATCTCACATAAAATTTTCTGTCAAGCTGTTTTTCTAGAAACAAGTTATAGTGACACCGTCCATGCTTTTCAACAGATTGTGTGCCAAGAGGGCATCCATGCCCTCTTCAGAGGAGTAACAGCTAATATTATGTTAAGAGTAGTAAGGGCTGGAGTTTTTGCACTATATGATCAGCTTCAACGACTAGTTCTGAGTAAGTCGAACAAGTCAATATTGATATGTAGTAGATGCATGGACAATGTTTGACAAAATGCCTGAACGGGATGTGGTGTCATGGAATACTATGATTGTTGGATATACTAAAAATGGGTATTGTCAGGAGGCATTAAGGCTTTATGGCTGGATGCAATGGACAACTATAGAGGCGGATCATGTTACCTTTGCCAATGTACTTGGTGTGTGTGCTGGCCCAGAAGCTCCGCATCAAGGAAACGAGGTGCATGGCCATGTAATTAGAAATGGGTTTGACCTAGAGGACCCCATAGGGAATGCTCTTCTTACTATGTTATGAATGTCCTAGCTTCTACGCATGTTTATCATTCCCTACATTAGTGTTCCTTGGCCTTGATTTATAGTATATTGGGAAAGGTTATGATATATTTTATAATCTTAAGCCCAATGCATGCCTTATCATGTAACAATCACATTGTCCAAGATAAATCAGTTTGTCAAATATATTTTGTTTCTTTTGGGTGAATTATGTTAGGGCAGGTAGAATCTGCCATGCATATATTCTCTTGAAATCTTCTACACGTAACCTTATATAATTATGCTCGAAATACCATCTATATCAATGAAATATGATCGCATGATGTGTCACCATTGGCATACCACCCAAAAAAACTGCATTATGCAAATTTCTAGCAATACTATACTCAATGTAACCGCTCTTCGACATTTTTTGTAAAGTTATGGCCGATATGAAGAAATGAATCAGGTAGAAATTCAATATGTCTTATGAAAATGTCACTAACTATCCATGTATGTTTTTGCTATATATGCACCCTAGATTACACCGATGCTATGTATGCACCCTAGATTAGACATCAAATATTTTACTAATCCCCTTTGCTTTTGCATTTTTCCATTTTCCTCTATCAAACATATGATTGTCACAAAAGGCAAGTAATTGCTTATGTTTGCAGTCACACTATTTTGTATGAGACGATTTGCAATTATCATTACAATAATCAATGCAAGAACAGAGTCCATTCGAGAAACAATGGAAACAATTTGCATCTCTCACAATAATTCCCTTCCCGGTGATCATCAGAATGAGCTTTCTGGCATTGTGGCAATGCCCTCAAACGCAAAGGTTCTTGGTAATATGAATAGATGATCTAGCCATTTGTTGATGATAAAAAATAAACACCGGTAAAGAAACAAAATTGCATAAAAATTTGACTTCTTTCTTCTATGCTGTTGTTTCTTATGTCAATGGCATAAAATTTTGACTTCTTTCTTCTATGCTATTGTTTTTTATATCATTGTCTTCTGGCGTTTCCTTTGCAACATGTGGTGCAAATGCTAGTTATTATTATTTTGAACTTCATGAATACTGAAATGTTCTCTTAACTTAAGAATAAGAAAATAGATGTTTTATCCTTGTAAAAACAATTTTAAAATCTTACAAAATACCAATACAGTTATATAGTTTTTATGTTTTTACATCATAATATTTTTATGAATACATTATTAATTCATTAAGAAATAATGCAATAAGTGTCTGAGGTGACGCTTTGTATTTCTAACTTCTTCTTTAGTATTTAAATTTTAAAAAATGTTAGCATTAAGTGTTTCACATCAATTAAGGTTATTGTTAGTAAGTAAATTGAATTTGATTTAATACAAATCTATTAATTAATAGTTCATTTATTGTTTGTAAGTATATTATATATATTGTCAAAAAATGTTAGTATTAAGTGTTGGGCATCAATTAAGCTTATTATTAATAAGTAAATTGAATTTGACTTAATACAAATAAGTATTGAAGAGTTGAAACAACTTCCTCATATCTACATACTAAATAAACCCCACAACTTGAAAGAGACATCACAATCACAACAAACATCTAAAAATAAATTTTAAAATTTTCATAAATATATAATTAAATATTTTATTAATTAGTGGGCTCTTTTTTTAGTCTTATTTACTTTTTAGAGTGTTTTTACCACATTTACATGATATGCCAAATTTCATAATATGTTGATTTCACTTTTATGTAAACCCTTCACTAAAATATGAATATGTTTCTAGCATATTTTCCTAGTATAGAGAATAGTAACATGGACTCTCCTTTTCCAATTTTCTCTCTCTAATTTTGAATTTACATAGATCTAAATAGATAAATCTTCTTTCCAAATTTCTCTCTAATTTTGATTTTACATAGATCTAAATAGATTAATAAAGGGTAAGAATGTGGATTGTATTTTTGGTCGAACTTGCATCTTTCTAATTTTAAGTTAAAAAATATAGTGATAGTTTTATTGGCTAATTAAAAAAAATTATTCACAATTAAAACTAATTTTCAAAATTTTGACGGTTTATTTGTTTTAATTCTATGATGTAATTTTTAAATATTTATTGTTAAATTTAAAGAAATATTAAATTTTTATTTCACAATTGAACTTAAGAGGGATCAAATCTCTTGAAGTGAAATTTTTTGTTAGAGTGAAAAGAGATTTGATCCCTCTGAGTGCTTGGTAAATTAGGAGTTAAAATGGATCTAGTCTCATATTATATAAATTCCACATCTCTATATATAAAAGTATTCTCATTTTCCATTTTATCGATGATGATGATGATGATGATGGTTAACGTCCATTGAGACCAAACTTTGGTGTACGGGACCTAAAGAAACTAATTATTTAGTTTGATTTAAGATTTTATTCCTATGCTCAAAAATCTTGGAGAGAAGCCTCTCGAGCTCACTATAATTTTGACATCCTAAGAGGCATTTTGACATCGTAACAGGGTAGGAATGTCAGTATTGCAACAAAGATTATGAAACTGAGATCTAATGTGGTTGTACCCTGAGCACTCTGAAAGGAAGTGATTTTCATCCTCGATGTTCATATTCTCACAGAGATGGCAAATCCTTTCCATCCATGGTGTTTTAGGAAATCCTTTCCATCCATGGTGTTTTAGGAATTGCCTAGCCCTTTCCATCCATGGTGTTTCCCAATGACCCGTTTCACTATGGAGCTCATGAGAGTTCGTTCTAATCTTGGCTATATTAATTTTCTTCTTTGAGCTAGTTAAAATAGAGAGATACTTTTGATCTTCTAGGGTAGGGTTGATTTAAATCACTATGGAATATCCACTAATATTTTTAGTATTAGTGAAGGTAGAGGGTTTAGAAAGCCTATTTATAGGCTAATAATATCAATGGTAAAGTAGGGGTGAATATCTGTGGTTAATTATCTTGTGATATTGTAGGTATTTTATAAATTTCACATCTCTATATATAAAAAAAAATCTCATTTTCCATTTTATTAAAAGCTTGATTTGATCTCTACTGAATATTCACAAAATATTTTTATTGGCAGTGAGGGTAGATGGTTTAGATATATTTCAAAAGAATAACTTTTATTTATTTATTTTAGAATTAATTAAAAAATGTTATAAAATAAAATAAAAATAAAATATTTATACAATATTTTGATTTTGAAATGCGTTTTCGTTTTTGGGCATGTGGTATTGATAAACTACGGTATTGACCCATCTTATTGTAACAAAGCCTATTTACAAGTTAATAATATCCATCACAAAGTGGGAGTGATGAATATCTTTGGTTAAATATCTTGTTATGTTGTAAGTATTAAGTTGTTATGTGTTTATTAATTAACTTTAACTATGTTTAAAAAATCATTATTAGTTACTATCAAAGCAAGACTCTAGCAATAGATTTTCTGATTGACCATTATTACTTTAGCATTGACCAATACAACTTATAATGTTTA
>APFE030347208.1:0-25865 GCA_000404065.3 Pinus taeda
TTATTTTAGAGTTTTGGTCTTTTTTGAGAAAGATAGATCAAGCATCCTCAAAAAGAGTCAAAGACATAGTGTTAGATGATGCTTTGCTGGGAGAGGTTAGATATTACTATTAAGATCGTGGACCCTATCATTGCTTTGTTACAATTTGCAAATACAGACCAACCCATCCTAGGAAAGGTTTATGAGGGATGGGATTCCATGATTGAGTCTGTGAGGACCATTAATTTTTAGAATGAGTGCCCAGAGTATGAAACGTGAATGGAGGCCTTTTTCACCACCATACGGGATATTCTTGTCAACAGGCGGGACAAGAATTGTACACCTTTGCATTGCTTGGCTCACTTATTGGCATGAGCGGCGGAATGGTGGACTTTCACGCATATTCCCTCCTCACATGGATGGTGAGATTTCACAAGGGAGGAAGGATGCATTGAGATGGATATTTCAAGATAGAGCATCCCTCGATGAGGTGGAGGATGCCTTTGTAAAGTTTTCAACTGGCACAGGGGGATTTGCTGTGTATGATGTGATTAGAGATATAAGGGGGCTAAGAAGTCCTATGCTTGGTGGGAAACTCATGGGGCCACATGTCCTCCTTTATAACAGTTAGCCATAAGACTCCTCTCTTAGGTTACTTCATCCTCTTGTTGTGAGAGGAATCAGAGCACACATGGTAATTTGTATAGTTTGAAGAAGAGTAGCCTTGAGCAGTCCAGGGCAAAGGCAATGATGTATGTACACACAAATCTTCATCTTATTTACAGGCAAAGGGATGAGTGGTTGAAGGGGAAGTCAAACATGTAAGAAATGTTTCTTGATGATATGGGTTTGGACAACAGTGTTGAGTTGGCATTGGCCAACTTGGATCTTAATGAACCAACGCTAGAGTTTGTCACTTTTGATGATGGTGATACTCTTCAGGGGTCATCCTCCACACCATCAAATGCAAAGATTACATTGGATACATAGGAGGAGGATGCAGAAGAGAGCAGTGGTCGTATTGATGCTTATTTTGATGTTGATGAGCTCTAGGCTATGGGCTGTAGCCTGTTCGCTGCTGCTTATGAGATTCTTCCATCTTGATCTAAAGTTCTCGGTTTTAGCATCTACCCTGTTTTGTATTTTCTATTTGCCATTGGTATTCCCACATATAGTTGTATGACTCAGACTCTGTTAGTCAGGAGTCCTTAGGACTAAGTAATACATTTTGATTTTGATGTCTTAATGAAAAAACTGCAGTTTATGGTTAATTTCTTGTATTTGTCAATTTATCGTAATTGATGTAGTACTAAGTACTAGTTGTAAAATTGTATCGTTGATGACTCATGATTGAATTTGTATCATCATAAGAATTTGTGTAATATGATGTATCTATTAGTTTTTTTTAATATACATATATATTTTATATAGTATATAACGTGTCCTCGGTGTCCTGTTCGGGGGGGTCGCTGTGTTATGTGTCGGACACTCGTATTTTCATGTCCCATATCCCCATGCTAGGTGATTTAGGATATATTGAATTTTTCTAGTAGATAGTGAAGATAAAAGCCTATCTAGGAATGCAATACTGACAATCTATCTCCCCATTTAACAGGTCAGTATCTGGCAAATGTTTTTCCAAGCCATTACTTCCCTTGGTCTGGACTTGAGCATGTTATTAACTTATTACAACGCAATTTCTGACATGGGTGGTAATCAACTTCCCATTTTGCAAAATGGGAAAAAAGAACTTTAGTTTGTCAGCTAGAGAAACGATACGTTAAAGTTGTTGCTTGTACATGATTCACTGCGTCAATACTTCCTGTTACAAGATATTTAGAAAGATTGTGGTGCATGATGGAGATCTGTGACTAAATGTATTTTGGGCATATATTTTGTGAACTTCAACGCTTTTTTATAATGTTCTCTGGAATTATTTTATTTTCCTGCAAGTATCTACTATGCTGAACAAGACATAGCTGCCTAGCTAATTGGCTCCATGCTGTTAGTTGGAGATGTATCCAGGCATTCTGTTTGTTTAAGTAATATGTTGACCATCATAACTATTTTGAGTGTCTCTTGCAGACCAGAAAGATGGTTCCTTAACTGTCTATTTGGCAGTAATATTGTTTGGAACATTATATGGGGAAGTCTGATATTTTGTTCAACTTTCACTGCAGTTTGACGATGATGATGCTGAAGCTGAGGAACAAAAAAAAACCATCAAACAGCACCCTTACATCTCTGATGTTTATGATAATGAAGAATCTGTTCCAGCCAATGATCGAAAGGTTAATAGAAAAGACACGTCTGGACATAACCAGAAACACAAGAGCAAGAACTCAGAAAATAGCAAAAACACACTCGAAAAAATGAGGAAAGAGTATGAGAAACTGCAGCAAGAGAAAGAACTGTTGAGAAAGGAAAGAGAAGCAGAACTTGCAGCTAAACGTGCAGCTCATGAAAAGGCTGAAGCCAAAAGGAAGGACATGAAATCAAAGATGTGCAGAAGGACCAAATCTGGGCAGCCCATTATGAAATTCAGAATGGAACATCTATTAGATAGAATTCAAAATTCTAATCAGTAGTTTGACATTGAGTTCCTCCTAACAAGGTGTCTGGAAGGGTGCAGCAATATCAAAGTGTCACTTTTCTATTATTCTGGGTAAGGTATATTAATGCTACACTGTTTTCCTTTGGTGTCACTGTTATAATGCTTTGACAATCTATAATCTAGATGAAGAAATGAAATGCCTGCCAAACACTAAAGGGATACCATGTAACAGTAACATTTATGGATCAGAATTTATTATGTCCTATATATGGTGGCAGCAGGCTTGAGCTTTTATGACCCTTGATTCTTACACTCTCTGAATTCAGTGTTTCCTATTTCAATCCTGAATATTGGTAAGAAGTGAGTCTTTCACCTTCATTTTTGTTTTTACGAAAACTGCTATTTCAAACATAACACTAATATTCATCATTCTACTAGAGCCAATGTTGCGCTTGTGGGATACATTTGGTGGCATTCTGGAATTGTGTACATTTCCAAATTTAGGCTGTAGATTGAGGTTTGTCCTCTGTATGTATCTATATATGCTATTGCATAAGATACCAAGATACAAAATTAAGAAATAACTCTTAAAATAGTAGATACAACGCTTGATCTATTGAAGTAGTTTAAGAGATTTAGTTTATAAAATGCCAACCGGTCTGTGATTCACTGGTAAGGTTATGTAGTTAAAAGCTGCTCACCAGTGTTCCATTCTCATTGTGGTGTTTGCCACCTGAATTGCATGTGGTTGTACAAAGGGTTGAGACCAGGGGCAAGATCTGAGTTATTTTGGTAAATAGTACCTCTTAAAAATTGGCATTTAAGCCAAAAAAATTTCATTATGTGATGCAGCACCTTGGGTGTGTTTCTAAGAGTCGCACAAAAATGAAGTTTTAGTGAAAAGAGCTAAGAGTTCACGGGTTTGAATGTTGAAATAGGTTGCTCTTGCTAGATTAATAATGCTCAAACATAGAGGATTGCAGCATTGGAAGAATTTAAAATGAAATGAAATACACTCAAGGGTTTGATTCAATACTGTTGAATTGTTCACCTTGGAAACTGTAAACCTTAAACTGTTTGCAAAAGCCACCCAAAAATGTACAGCCTGAATTTATTTATTTGGGATGAAGATTGATACAGAAAAACCTCAAACTATTTAGCCATAAAATTGGCCATAATTTCTGAACCCCAGTATCTAAATGTTAAATTTTAACACCTGGATCTTCTACTGTAGAAACCTTCACCGGAATCTTGACACCCTTTACCTCTATCCCAAATATTGTACTTGCTTTCGATAGAATAAGAAGTCGTAACATCATATTAAATAAGTGTGCTGTATATTTGGCTTAGTTGTTAAGATCGAAGGATGAATGGTATCTATTTTGTTAAATTCATTGAAGGGTTACACCTATCCTCATTTGTTGAAGTACACGTACAGCTTGTGAAGGTTGTCAAGACTTTCCCTGATGTTAGATGCAATAATTAACTTTGTTGGCTTTATTGACATAATGTGTCTTCGAGGAATTTTAAAACCAGCTTAGGGAATTAAAATCTTACAACAAATACAATGCAGTTTTTTGTTAACCTCCAGATTGCTTTTGTGACTAGAGGACTAAGTTCTAGTCAGATTCCATCATGTTACTCCATCTATAGGTACATTAGGATATCATATTGATCAAACCTCTCTACACACTGAAATTTGTCAGATTTTGAGAACTTGCTGTTTTTAGCAGTGCTTTTTTAACGGGAGCTAGAGCTTTGAAGCCTGCATGTGAGAGATAACTACATAATATTCATCCTTGCGAGCTTATGATCCCAATGACTTTTGTTTGGCCAGCATGCAAGGCATTTTATGACTGCTATTTTTTAGTTGTATGAGTTTCAGGGTTTGCATGTTGATTCTCACAATATATTTGTGTACCTTGCTGAAATATGGATATGATGAGACAGTTTTTGTTAACACGCTAGACATTGCTATATTTAGTAGTGTCTATTTTTAGATGTAGCATATTTAGTAGGTGTCTCCATAACAGTTTGCTTCATAATCTGAGTGTATTTTTTATTTGGATTGTCATTTTTGGCATGTCTATATTCAGCAGGTCCATTCTTAGTAATTGGAGTTGTTTTTAGTACGTAAATTAATTTGGTGAAGACTTGCGAGCCATGTTAAGTCTTGGCTGAGTTGAGTACTTGCCTAAGACTTGCTCTTGAAACTCACCACTTTGTATTATTATGGACCATGAATCGAAATAAAGCAAATTGCATTTAAAATAAAATATCTACACAAAACTCAAAAATGACAATTGGGGAGACAAAATCTCAGATATATAACCTTAGAAAATCCTCCAACATTTATAACTATCACTTTACATTATAAAATGAAGGTTATCTTGGATATGGTAAACCAACTATAAATATTATAGCAACACATACTACACAACTTTTTACTTCATATTTTGCAGTAGTACTTGTTATGTAGGGAGCCGATACAATCCATAAGATGTTTGTGGTTTTGGGACAATCAATATCCAACACTTAGCTTTATCCCACAATGTGAACATGGCAACAACTCCCCCAAATCCAATCCCAATTCCGATCGCCAATGCGATCATTGACATTTTTTCATTTATTTGACTCAACCATTCCAGTTTAACATAACTACTTTTACTAGTGCTATTAGCTTTTGTAATAGGCTTTGCCTTTTGATTGCTGCATGAATCTAATGGACACCCCCATAAGCATTTATTCCTTTGAAATGAAGTTGCATCAAAAGTTGAAAATTGTGTCCCTGACGGAATTGGCCCACATAGGCTATTAGATGAAACATCCACTTTGTGCAACCAATGTAGCTGAGAGAGTTCTTGAGGGATTGGTCCGCTCAAATTATTTTTTGCCAGGTCCAACACCTCTAGAGTAGATATGTTACTAAGAGATTTTGGTATTGACCCTCCCAAGTGGTTCCCAGATAAATTCAATGATCGCAAGCTGCTCAAACTTCCTATGCTTGTAGGTATTTCCCCTGTAAGATTGTTGTTAGACAAATCAAATGAAGTGTCTTCCACATATGATATGCCATATGATATTACTTCCATTGTTTTTATGTCTGGAATTGACAATATATTAGATGGTCCTTGATTTATTCCAAGCCAAGATTGATTGAGTGTAAATCCCTGAAGTCTCTGAAGATCAAATGGAATTCTTCCACTGAATTTGTTGTTGGATAAATCTAAATAATTTAACTTCATCAGCTTTGTAATCCAATTAGGAATATCACCATGGAGATTATTATAACCAAGTCTCAAAATAGTCAAATCATGAAAAAATGTGAGATGGCTAGGGAGTTCTCCTGTCAATCTATTTTGACTTAAATCCAAGAGCTGAATGTTGGTACTGTTGGCCAAAGATGTGGACATAGTCCCAAATAAGTTATTAGAGTAAGCGGAGAAAATAACCAAAGAAGTGCAATTGTTGATGTCCTTAGGAATTGGTCCCTCCAAGCTATTTTTGGATAAAACTAAGATCTTAAGTGAAACCAAACGGCTGATACTGCTAGGAATACTCCCAGAAATATTGTTACTATGTATGTTTAGAGTGATGAGATATCTTAGTTGACCAATGCTATGTGGAATACTTCCAACTAAGTTGTTTGAATAGAAATTCAAATATTGGAGAGATTGAAGATTCCCAACAGATTTTGGAATGATACCTGTGAGATTGTTGTTAGCTAATTGAAATGACTGAAGCTTGCTCAAATTTGTAATGGTTTCAGGTATGACACCACTAAGCCTGTTTACAGCTAAATCCAGAGACAAAAGGTTGCTCAAATTACCTAATTGAAATGGTATACTCCCTAACAATTTATTGCTGCTTAAGTCTAGGTATTCTAGTCTCTGCAACAACCCAATTTCAATTGGTATTTCCCCACTCACATAATTATTATACAAGTCTAACCCCGATAATTGAGTACAGTTGCCGATAGATGGAGGGATCGGACCACTCAGTAGGTTGCGTTCAAGGTGAAGGGAAGATAGGCTTTTTATTGAACACAAAGTGGAAGGCATTGAACCAGTGAAATGGTTGATTCCAAGGTAAAGAGAAGATAGGGTGCTTATCGAACCCAAAGTGTAAGGGATTTGACCACTGAAATTGCAGGATCCAAGCGACAATTCTCGGAGAGAGGTGCAGTTGCCAAGAGAACTTGGAATAGTGCCGCCCAGATTATTGTTGATGCTCAAGTCCAGATGCTCCAACTTGACTAGACGACCAAACTCTGCTGGTATGGTCCCTCTCAAGCTGTTCCATGAAAGTTCGATCCATTTAAGGCTTGTGCAGTTACACAATGCTTTTGGAATCAGTCCTCCTAAATTATTCCAGCTGAGATCAAGTATTTCCAGAGTTTTCAGCTGCCCGAAATCGGCTGGAATTTCACCTGTCAAATGATTTCCAGAAAGATTCAGCGTATGCAACAAGGAGAGATTGCCAAGGGATGCCGAGAGGGTACCTACCATCCCAAATGTAGGGTTAAGAATAGGTACAGCAACAGGAAGCATTACGGCCACAACTCTTTTGCTGTGTTGCCTGCAGGTAATACCATGCCAGGAGCACACTTGCTGCGAGTTCTCTGCTGTCCAGCTGGACAGCCTTCCAGTTGGATCCGATTTGATGTGCTTTTTAAAAGCCAGGAGGGCTTCCACATCCCTTTTCTCGTGACGGTCCATGGATGATCGGATTTCTTCACTTTTCTCCTCCAGCACAGCACGTCCATTGAAAGCAAATTCATCAGAAGAAGAATCGGTCCGATGATAACTCAATCCGCCCATGTGACCAGAGACCTGAGCACGAGAATGTGCCGTAAAGTAATCAATAGCTGCTGCATCTACAGCTGGAGTGGCCACCATGATGAGGAAACACACGAACATGAGAACAACAGCACCTCTATGACCCATTTCTCGCTCTGAAACTCGAAACTTAGTGAGTTGAGTTGTTAGCGATATAGGTGTATATAAAGGTAGAGCTGCTCTCATACTCTGAATTCCTGCAGCAATAGCGGTATAGAACAGGCGCTAGAATGTGCAGAAAGTTGACCGCTGGTCATCCCGGGGTAAGTGAGAAGTCACCATAGATGGTAATACTTTAACAAACCAGAATCGGATTTCAGCGCAGCCCACTTAAAAAAAATAAATTTATTGTTTACATATTGAAATCTTGAGGAGGTGGCATTTGAGATGGGGACTGAGTGGGAAAAAGCAAAGTGAAGTGATATCTAGTGGCATGTGAGATAAGTCAGGGAGGCTGGGTGGGAAAAAGCAAAGTGAAGTGATATTGAAAAGAGGTGATATCTAGCAACTGTATTGAAGTGATATGTAGCAACTGTAAGTGAGCGGAGCGGGAGATTGATAGAACGGGAGATTGGATGGTTAATGAAACTCGACGGGTTTGACTGCTGAACAGGATGGGTTCCGTTCTAATGCTTGAAATAATATTCCAAAGCTCCGTATGTCCCAATTCTTTGAGCACTACTTTATCCTGACACTGGTGAAGTACTAATGAAAAAAACAGGGGTGAAACAGAAATTCGCCCAGATATCTACCTCGGGTCGCCATGATCATACTGCAGGTTCGAATTCGAACTGTTTTGGGACGGTGGTAAGGGACAAATCACCACAGAGATAGAATTATTGTTGTTTTTAAAGTTTTGATATTGTTATTTTTATGTTGAGATGGTACGGTTGTTTATTTTAAATATATTAATATTTGGAAAACTTTAAAAAAATTGAAACACAAAGTTACAAAAGATTAGTTAGACTGATATGTTTTATTTATACATATTTCAAAATCAATGCCCGACACAATATTTTTTAATTGTAAATATAATCTAGGTTTTTTTTGATATTTACCTTAATATGAAAATATTTGTCAATAATTGGTGATGATTGAAATTATATTTATATTTATTACATTTTGTCAACTAATATATGTTAGCATCAATATAAAAGACATGTGAAATTAATTTGAAAGACAAAGTTACAAAAGAGTAGTTAGGCCGATATATATATATATATATATATTATATTCAATAATAATATTAAAGCGCAAAATAAAAGACAATGAATTAATCTGAATTACGTCACAAAAGAGTAATATATATAATAATAAATATAATATATAATATATATATATCAAATCTAGTCCGACATGAAATTTTCTGGTTTTTATATATTTTTTAATTGACTGTTTTTTAGTGGGTTTGTTGGAATTTTTTTAGTGGTTTTTTGATTTAATTTTTTTAAAAATAGAGTTTTTTTTGATCTAATTTCTCTAAAATTTGGCAAGAATTTATTGAAATTAGAAGTTTGATTGGTAACCCCTTAGGGATTTTCAGGGTGTTGAATCCAAATATATAGTCAAAAAATCTGTTTAAATAATACAAATCAAAATTTCAACTCAATTTTTTCCACCAGATTCCACACCCGAAAATGTCCAAAAAAAATTCAAAAAATTCTCTAAAATTTGGCAAGAATTTATTGAAATTACAAGTTTGATTGGTAATCCTTGCACAATCGAAGTGCCTAAAGGGCTGTCAGGGTGTTGAATCCAAACATATAATAAAAAAACTTGTTTAAATAATACAAATTAAAATTTCAACTCAATTTTTTCCACCAAATTCCAGTAACTGAAAATGCCAAAAATATCTAAAAAAAATTAGACTAAAAAATAACTCCCTTCCTAATTATAAATAATAATAATTTATAATATTATTTTAAATATACAATGTTAAATTGAATTTATTTTATAATTATTAGAGTCCATTTTAAAAACACGTGAAATTAAGTATATATTACAAGATCTTTGTATATTCATGGAGAGCAATGTAAACGGTAGTGTGAAACTACTATTTCTTATAATTTTAAATAATGTTATTACATTTTAGCTTAAATCGATTTAATATGTGAATTAGATTTAGTTTGGAATTTTTCTGTAAATGAGTGTTAATTTTTTTATAATATTTAATAATGTTATTACATTTTAGCTTAAATTGTGAATTAGATTTAGTTTGAAAATTTTGTGTAAAAGAGTTTTATTTTTATGTGAATTAGATTTAGTTCGAAAATTTTGTGTAAAGAGTGTTATTTGTTTTAACTTGATTTTAATTTCACACAACCTATTAATTTTTTTATAATATTTAATAAGGTTATTACGTTTAACGTAAATCTAAATCTAATTTTAATTTCACACAACTTATTAATTGTAGAATTGAGACTTCTGTGATCTGTCATAGTTATAAGAATAGCTTCGGCGTGAATCACATATAAATGACCTTTGTCCTGACGATGAACCACACTAGTTGGTTCGAAACGCGTCGACAAAGGTCATTTATATGTGATTCACGCCGAAGCTATTCTTATAACTTATTAATTTTTTCTAATGTTGTTATACTTACCGGAAATCTAAATGAAAACCTAATTTTAATTTCATACAACTTATTAATTTTTTCTAATATTTAATAATGTTATTATATTTAGCGGAAATCTAAATCTAATTTGCGAATTACATTTAGTTTAAATAACAATTGTGTAAAGGAATGTTGTTTTTGTTTTTTTAATTTCAGACATAATATATTAAGATTTGAATCATCTTTAATACGATTTTCAAAATGGAAAAATAGAATGCTTAACAGTTTTCATTTATCTTTTTTAAAATTTTAATTTAATAAAATTATAATTATAAAAATTAAATATTATAAATAAATGAATTATAATATTTTTTTCCTAAGTCAATGTTTTATTACTTAAAAAAGTAGTTACAATCCGAAGATTAAGTTCAAAAGACCATCAGCCTGATTCTTATTAGATTTGTTGGCTAGATGGTATATACAAAAATATTTTGATAATAATAACAAAAAACATACAACCCGTATACAGATTTACCATGATAGCTTAAGCCTCCCAAGTATCAAAATGCATCCCAACCCCATTCTTAATAAGCTAAATTACTTGTAGTTGGGTCATTTGGATCATTACCATGTGGCAGTCGAAAAGCCTTATGGATGTGGGCCTCCATGTGTAACAGTCATCCTTCCAAGTTGTCTAACTGCTCCTGCATTCGCTTTTGTCCTTGCCTAAGGGAAACCAGTCTGTCCATCATGTGCCACTTGCTGTGTTGGAGGTCATTTTGAAAGGCAATGACCTCATTGCGATCGTTGTGCTTATCATGAGGTAATTGCTCCAACGCTGTCGAAACCTGCCGAATCCGAGCCTCTAGTGAATTAAAAGGCGAAGGGAATGTCGACATTTGTAGTTTGGGAGGTACTCCAAACCCTAGGGCTTAGGGATTGGAGGTTGGAGTGCCACAAAAGCACTTGCGGGCGTGCAACCCAAGCCTGTGGGCTTTGCACCCAAGCGTATGGGTGTGAATCCATGAGAAGATTTCTACATGTGATGATTTGAGTTGATAGAAGACTCCAAGAGTAATCGGGCACAACAAAAATCACTTGAATCTGCGTTGTAGAATTGAATATATGAATTTAATTTAGAGTGTGGGTTTGTGGCTCATCTTTGAGGTAGAGAGTGATAATAGGCCTTATGACAACTGGACAAGCCCACTAAGGAAGCCACATGAGTTAGTATAAATTAGACTCGTGTGAGGCATAAATGACATCCAAGGAGCATCAATTCATAGACAAAAACACCTCTGAGTCAACTGATTGGCGCAGAGGCTAGACGTAGAACATGAGAACTTGTTTTGGTCTCTTTGTTTGTCTCTTTCAGGGCCGAGGAGCTACAGGAGGCTGCTGTTGTTACTAAGGGCAAATTGGTTGCTATTTTGGGGTTGTTTTTGGTAGCATACTGTCTCCTACAATAGGCCGCATTGATGAGGAGCACCTGCAGCTAGGCCGCAAGCCTTATTTGTCTTGTTCAAGGGGCTGAGAAGGTTCAACTGGGGTCGCATATATGTTTTGGGTGAACAAGTGGCTAGATGGTTAGGTTTTGAGGCCTAGAAAGCTAGAAGGCGAGTTGTTAGAGGAACCTTTTGGAGGGAGGCTGTGGTTAAAGGAAGTTTTGGAAGGCATAAAAAGAGGGTTGTAGCAGCATGCTAATAAGTCCTAATCAGAGTTTAGACCTGTAGCAGTTTGCACCAACCCTTGATGACATGAGGTATGTAAGTTTGTTGGTGTTTTTGAGTTGATTTGATGCAAGTGGATGATATCCTAGGAGACGATAGATTTATGATCACTGTAGTAACTAAGTGGTACGACTGGTGTGGCATGTTAGAAACCCTAACTAGTGGGCATATGCTACAATAGGGATTGGGTGCCTAGATTTGTGCAATAACTTCTCTATTGTAGAGCAAAGGGTAGATCTTCAGAGCTCTAGGTTGATGCTAATTGAGCAGATATGAAGGACATGATGTTTGGTGTTGTATTGGGCATTTGAGGTTTGTTGGAGGGTAGCATGAAAATGCCCAAGTGTGGAGCCCTATGTGTAGTGCCTTCATGGACTAAGGGCTGCTAGGAGAGGCAATTTGTTGCAGCTCATAGGTCTGATAAGCCAGAGGAGCAGTTTGTTGCAACCCATGTTCATTGTTGGAGAAACCCTAACCATTGGGCATATGCTACAATGGTGATTGGGTGCATATATTTGTGCAATAGCTCCTCTATTGCAGAGTAAAGGGTAGATCTTCAGAGCTCGAGGTTGATGCTGATTGAGCAGATCTGAAGGACATGATGCTTGGTATTGTATTGGGCATTTGAGGTTTGTTGGAGGGTAGTGTGAAAGTGCCCATGTGTGGAGCCCCATGTGTAGTGCCTTCATGGACTAAGGGCTGCTAGGAGACGCAGTTTGTTGCAGCTCATAGGTCTGATTAGCTAGAGGAGCAGTTTGTTGCAACCCATGTTCATTGTTGGAGAAGGATTTCTAGCAGTGATAGGAGGCAACCCTCCATGCCCTATGTTAGTCTTCATTGGGGCAATGCAAGAAGACTATAGTGGGATGAAGTCCCTGAGTAGGTGAGGAGAACCAGTGGACAATTGATAGTTGTTCACAAACAACGTTGTGAACAACTCAACAAGAGTCTCGATTTGTTGATGTGTTGAAGGACTAACGATCAACGAGAGAGCAAGTTAGAGTCGAGATCCAATGCCTAGATGGACTTGATGCATTTGATAGAGGCAGATGCTGCAGATTGGGAGGTGAAGGACCGACAGAGATTGGACATATGTGTACAAGGTACGACCAAGGCAACTGTGAGGAGCTTTACATCAGCTAGATGGTCAGAGTGTCTTGTATTGGGTAGATTGGTGGTCATTACGACAGACACCAAGCCCTGGTTGTTGTATAGTCTTGTATTAGTGGATGTATGAGGGCCATTATCCTTGGTATGGGAGCCCTAGATTGTTGTATTATTAAGTTGGATTAATATAATGAAGTTGGGTTATTGTACATAATTTGTGTATATTTTGTGTAATAGTAGATTTGCTGCTGTTTATATTCTGCAGTACAAAGTAGTTTTGTTGTGATACTCGGTTTGGTAGCGTCAGTGATGTAATATTCTATCCTAGACACTAGTATTGTGGAAAAACACCAGGAAGATCCACACGACCAAGTGAGGCAATTGGTTGTTGATCGACCCCCTCCCAATCATTGTGTTATTCAACCTTGTGCATTGCCCCTTGGCATCGTTGGCCCCTGCCTATTCGGGCCCTACCACGCTAGTGCTGCATATTATGCTCACTTCTCATCACACTCAAACCTCCAACATCCCTACGCGACCGTCCACCAGAGCATCCACTAGTTTTTCATTTTAAATATATAAAAAAACATCAACAATAACTTATCAATACTAAATTATAACTTTATTATTATTATTAATGATAAAAATAATTAATATATGAGTTAAACTTATATACATTAAAAAGAACATGGAACAAGATTTTTAACAATGGATATTTACTCCCACTTTACCATGGAGATTCTTAACCTATATATAGACTTTGATATAATACCCATGGCTTATTAGTACCACATGCCAAAAAAACTCAACTCATGTTCATATGACATATTTTCAATTAACAAGTTTGTTATGAAAAAATAGTTAATTTTAGGTTTATTATTTAATTTAGGTTTAGTTAGGCGAAAGGGCATGATCCTAAGATCATGCCCTTTCCCAAAGGGTGTCCATGGCGGTATTTAAGCCAGGAGCCCCATTGTAATCAGACATCATCTATCTATTCATCTTATTAATAAAATATCTATACATATTTCTGTGTATCTGAAGTTTTTTATATTTCAAAGTTTTAATTGTAGGGGAAAAAACAATTGTTTTTTGAGATAAATATCAAATTTTGATTTGTGGATATTAAAAACATTTTAGAATATGCCATAAAGATTAATCCCTAGTATCCACTTAATAATTATTGATAATTAAATTAGAATTTTGGAAACCTATTTCAAAATAGACACGCTTATAAATATAATTAGATTTTCATTACTCAATACACTAGGGCAACCATATAAATGCCAGTAGGCATCAATCCGTAATAAACATCAAAACGCTTACTTCATATACATTATATAACTTACTATAGTAGAACTTTATGTTAAATTATTATTATTATTATTGATTAAAAAACAATATATAAGTTAAACATATATACATTAGATTTACCTCCACTTTACCATGAGGATTTTTAATTTGTAAATAGACTTTTGTAATAGCATGGCTTATCAATACCACATGGCCAAAAAACAGTAAACTCACTTTATATGACACTTGTTCATATGACATTTTTTTAATTAATCATTTTAATTAAAAGAACAAAAAGAGCATAACTACTTTGAAAATAAATTTCAACTTTTGATATATGTTTTTCTATGTGGTTCACAATCATCGAAGAATGATGACTCACTTGTTAGAAATATTAAAAGGGGGGGGGGGGGTGAGTGTTGTGAATCATCACATCATACAAAGGAAACTACATCTTCAGATTTACTCGCTACAACTAGAAGGGCTACAACCGCAAGATTTACCAGCTCCCACTGGAAGGAGGCAACAACCTCTTGAGTGAAGGAAGTTACAACTTCCTTCCTTAGCACCACCCTGCCACCTTATAGAATAAAAGATAAAATATGATCTTCTTGGGCTCCCATAACAGGGACAATGGCCCAATTACAATAACACTCAAACAACTCCAATTATGTCCCTTGTCAGACTAATAGTTCAACTAAGTAGTGTGTACCTTAGATCATCAAACCCACAAGTGATCTTACCCTAGCTTATTGCAAGATCAATATCAAAGTTTGCTTCCAAAGGAGGTCTTAAACAAATTCAAGATCCGCTCTCAAGGTTTGGTCAAGAAAAGCGTAGTCTAGGGCTGCTCCAAAATTTGCTCCAGAAGTTCAAGGTCTACTCATCAAAGCTTGGTCCAAGACTATCCAATCTACTACAAAGCTTCAAGACTTGCTTGCTAAGACAACTTCAAGTACTCCTCAAGGATTGCTCCAGAGAATTTAGGCACCTTCTTTAGACTTGCATTAACTTGCCTTTGACACTCAGATAAGGAACCTTGTCATGAGAATCTCTTCCTTAGTGAATTTTAGACTAGTCTCCAAATTAGGGTTGCTACAAATAAGGTCTACTACAGGTCTGCTCTATGCACAAAACAACTTTGTTGTGCCTTAAAAGGATGCCACAAGACACCTTAGGAAAAGGACCCATGGACAACCTTGCGTTGCCTTAAATATACCTCAGATATGCGTTCTAAAGTTCCTCAAAAGGAGAGTCAAACTAGGCCTTATATAGGGGTTGAAATTTGGCCTTTGTGACCTCAGGGGGGCTGCAGGTCTGCCTTAGGGTGGTCGCAAGTCTGCCTCAGGGAGGCTCGAATTAGGTTCCAGATGATCCAGAACTCGAGTATGTATTTTCTCCTAAACTCTACTATATCCTGCGTGAAGACTTTCCTAAGCCAAAATTAGTGCTTCACGAGTTTACTTTAGAAACAATTCACACTTTATGTCTTTCTTCAGATATTCTGTGAAGCTCTATCCTTGGTCTTCCTGAAGTTGCTTCTCACTTTTATTTTACCTTAGATCCACCAATTTTTTGCCGTTTTGATTTTGCCACGAGAATATATATATATATACTAGTTTGCAAGGGGGCCCTTAACTGCGCCGCCTTAATATTTTTTACGAACAAACATGACTATATTTGAAGCTGACCTAATGGAGGTAAACCAATATGTTTAGGGGAGGTTTAGAATACTTGAGAAAAAACAAATTTTGACTTCCACATCATCTTCTTTCAAGTTGATTAGGACACATGGATTTGGTCAATAGTTTTGACTTTCTTGAAGGGGTTCCAATGAGATATTAAAGCCATAAATTAATGGGGCATGCTTTGGTGCAAAATCCATTCATTTGGGGTATCAATATTCAAAATTTAATCTCCCTCCAACCAAGATGACCCACAAAACGTGCCACCTATCAAACGAAATGACATGACAAGGGCTATCACTCTAGGAGGACCTTGTAACCAAATTCATTGAAATGTACACACAAATTGTTAAACACGTATTGGTCCACTCACCCTTTGACATAAATGACAGATTTGTCCAACATCGGTACATCCATAGAATATTGTTCCAGGTCGATCCACCCAAAGAGATCACTTACTGTTAGCACAACCATGGAGCTTGACCTTGGAGGTGTCAAGAGAATTGAACCCGTGACCTCCCAATAGAAAATGTGCTTAACAATGGGGACTTGACCAATTGAGCTAACCTTCAGGGCTTAAGAAAGAGGAACTTTAATGGTTTGTACTTCCCAAGTAATAACCCAACACATTTTTTTTGTTTATTTGACATACAGGGATTTGAACCTTGAATTTCATGCTTTACACAATACTTCATAACACGACAATTGCTAATTGGGCTATACCACATGGGTTTTGAAATGTGTATATTACTATGAATGTTCTAAAATGTTCCGTGAAGGTTAAATCCCTACCATCCACATAATAATTATTGATAATTAAATTAAAACTTTAGAAACCCTCTTTCAAAATAGACACACCTATCGCCATAATTATAATAAAATATATTTCTATGTTACATATTTAAATATGTGACAAAACTTTCGAAATGAAAAGGCAAGATGGAAGGAGGTTCCACAAAAATACTCCATAATGAGATCACCTCAACCCTTGTCATCGCCTTCGACCATTAGGGATCACACAACGCCTGTTTAAATAAAACATGACACTCTATTAAGATATTCCCAAGAAACCAAACACAATAATATACCCTCTAGCTTAGATTCATCTTAAAGCTGAGAAGGATCAAATCTCTATCTCTATTGGATGAATTCACCAAATGAAACTTTTTAGAGTCCGTCTTGCCTCCTTTCTAGAGAAACCACCCAAGTTGTTGAGCCATTTGCTACATGACTGAGATGGGGACAACATAGTTGAGAGCTGGAGTATAGGAAGGGCTAAAAGGACAGATTGTACTAGAATTAATCTTCTAGCCGATTTTATCCAATGAGACCCCCATTGCTTAAATTTAGATTTAAACTTGTCAATAACATGACCCCAAGAAGCATGAGTGAATGTTTTGAGACATATTGGTAGGCCCAAATAATTGAAATCAGTCCACTCATCCTTTTCTGCTATCCTTAAAATATTTGAGATTCTTCCATGTAATAGTTTGTTCATATTCCAAGAATATACATGACTTTTACACTTATTTATCAATCCTCTCGAGACTTAAACAAAATCATCCAAAATAGATTTGAAGCATTGTGCTATACTGAAAAAGGAACCTCCAAGAAGGATCACGACGTTAGCAAACCGAGAGTGATTTATGCTCTTTATACCTTTTGAGAATCAGATTTTAGGGAGGGAGTGACATCTTCGTTCAAATTCTAGCTTCCTACTAAAACATTCAGCCATGAGAATGTAAAGAATGGGGGAGACGGGGCACCCCTGCTTGAGGCCCTTGAAAGCCTTAAAGAAACCAATTGCATAATGATCAACAAGAGGGGTAATCCAATGCCTAGAAATATAAGCATTGATCCAAGATATAAAATTAAAGACAATCCAATTTTTCTTAAAATAGCAAAGAGAAAAGAATGACACACCTGATTAAAGGCATTGGCCATATCTAACTTTATGACCATCCCTTTGTCTCCTCTGGACTTGCTGGAGTGTGTAACTCCATGTACTAAAACAAAGTTTTCCTTTTAACGCCTCTTACTAACAAACCCTCCTTGATTTTTAGAGATGAGATTGGGAAGAAGAGGCATGAGTCTCTGAGCAATAACCTTTATAATAATCTTATATGAAAAATTACAAAGAGAAATAAGTCTAAATCAAGAGGAAGAAGAGGGCCTTACATCTCTAGGAACCTGAGAAAGGAAGGACGAATTGAGAGCGCCCACCATTCAGTCGAATTTTTGGATGATTCTACCATTATGATTAGATCATATTTAATTGTGTTCCTTTTTTTTTTTGATAAAAATGTTTCGTGAATCCATCAAGAACAAGAGCATTATACGGATCAAAGGACCAAACCACCTTCTGAATTTCTTCTTCCATGATAGGGTGACAAAGCTTGGTGTTGTCTCATTTCAAAACAAGGGGAATATGGGCTAAAAAATCTTTCACTAAATCTGCAAGAACGTCTCCATATTCTTTATATAAGGATTCAAACTTCTTGATTTCAGACCCCATATCTCCTCTTCTTCCTTTGTTTTTCTATACAATTATTCAAAGATTTTTTCCTCTCTGGCAAGCAAATCCTTAATGATTGGAGCCTCTTCCATTTCCAAAAGGATTCCCTCCATAATGGATCTGATATGGTCCACTTTCCCTTTTTGATATTTGGACCCTTCCCCCAGTTTTCTATATCCTCTTTTAAGCCCTTGAAATTAGGGAAATTTTGAGGTCTAAAATGGTCCTCCTAAGGAAATTATAAAATAATAGTGAAAATAAGAAAAAGATATTAGATTACATCATCAAATTTTAGAAGAAAAAAGAAAACCATTTTTTCAACTCGTATTTTCAACTTATCTCCTTATGGGTTTACTCAAATTTCGAGCGACAACATTCATTTGATGCATAATTTGATTCCTCATCCAAGGAGTACACATGTTGCATACTTTCGATATACCCTGCTATACGAAAAATAAGAAATATATGAAAAATGTGATTGCAATCACGTTTGTTCATGTACTTTTCATTTTTCGTGTAGTAGGGTCCATTGAAAGTATGCAACATGGGTACTACTTGGATGATGAATTAAATTTTGTATCCAATGAGTACTCCCGCTCAAAGTTTGAGTAAAACCTTAGGGAGATAAGCTTAAAATACGAGTTGAAAAAATAGTTTTATTATTTTATTATTTTTATTTTTTTACTCAAAAAATGGTGAATCATTCCCCACGGTTGACATCATCATCTTGAATCCTATTGGTTCTTATAAATTTTATTTTGGTTGTACATTTTTCTTAGGAGGCCCATTTTAGACCTCAAAATTCCCCTAATATTTTTTGCTCCCATATGAAGATAGGAGAACCAATAACCAACCTTGATCATGTCCAATGAACTAGTGGCTTAAAATCCTCATCATTCATCCATGAAGGGTAAAAATGGAAAGGGATGGGACCCTTTAAATATTCCAACTCTAAAAGAAACTTGACTAGGGATGGTTGGAACCACCCCAAGCCAAATGAAAGGAAGAGGGAGAAATTTTATGAAGCAAAAGATCACTCCCTATTAGGAGTCAATCCAATCTTGCAATAATGTGTCTAGGGCCAACCATTTTGTTTCTCCAAGTAAATTTGCAACGTTTAGGCTTGATATCAACCAGGCCCAACTGCGAAATCAAATCATTCATCTTTTCTTGAAACTAATCTCTTATAAAACTGCCACCTTTCTTCTCCTAATGGTGAATTGTAACATTAAAGCCCCCTACAATGAATTCAAACACTCTACCTTGTCATGATACATATTTGGCATGTAAATACTTACTAGTGAAGATCCAATGTTGTGATTTTTCTTCTTGTAGAAGATTGAAGAAGGAGGATTCCTTAGAGTGCAAACACCACTCGAAGTGCCACTTGAACTTACTGCCAATGCTTTACTCCCTTTCCAAATTTCTTTGCACTTTGCTAGAGCTTCATGCTCCCCTAATTTTGTCTCCTTGAGGAGGAGGACATGGGCATTCTCTGATCTAATTAAGCTTTTGATTTCATATTCCCTTTTCGCACTACCCATCCACCTACAATTCTAGGAGATGATATTCATTATTTGCTAGAAGTTATAGAGCCCCTACCAAGATGAGGACCAAAGGAACCAATTTTATTTTCATTTTTATGGAGTCTAAAGGAAGGAACATTAATCATTGATTGAGTTCTTTTTTCTTTATCCCTTTCCGCATGCGCCAATCAGAGGCCTTGATCAGATTTTTTGCCCACTTTCCTTGTACATTTTTCCATTTCATTTTCAATTTGTCATCAATTGAGGAAAATAAGTCGAAGTGAGATTTATTTGCTTGTGAAGATTCAAAATCTTCTTCCTTTTTCCAACTTGCATCTTCTACTAAGACATTTCGCACAAGGTCATGTTCTAGTCCTGGAACTTTATTCTCATTATGGGATTCATCATCTCCATTTTTGCATGGAGTCTGCGTTGGTTCTTCAAATCCTGAGCTTCTTCTCATCCTCTTCGTTTTCCATGACAACGAACTGATTTTCATGTTGATAGATCTTCTTCTCTCCTGGATTTTTCATTGACGCCAATCATCTTGTTACTTGAGGGTATCCTCATTTTTGGGGCAATTCCTAACTTAGTACCCATACTCATGACATTGCTTACACTTGAAAGGGATCTGGTCATAATCCACATGTTGAATGAAAGACTAGGTATCTAATGTGAGTTGAATTGCTTTCGGAAGACCTTTCTCAAGGTCTACTTCTACACATATTTTGAGCACATACATAAATCAAATCTCTTGGTTATGCTTTATCTATGTATTTTCAAAAGGAATTTTTGATGTTTCTCAAAGCATCCTCATCCCAACAATGAAGAGGTAAGTGAGGAATTTTTATGCATACTGGATCTATTGAGGGAACATCATTCTCAGGTTTAAAAATCCGGTGTCCAACAATCCAACGATCCAAGTAAAGACCTTGAGCATCCATGAAGTAAGGGTCGCTCCTAAATATAAGATCTCGATCTTATTTAAGTTCAAATAAAAAGGTGACAAAATATTCGCCATGGAAAGCACACTCAATATGGCCTTTAACTAGGGGTGTGTCTAGTTTCTTTCTACCCGCAACATCAAATATCTTGGAGAATGCCAAACCCCCATAAATTGGCTAACTAAACCTCTTCTAGCTAGATTGATAAACTGATATCCATTGCCCTTGTGCCCAAGCCTAGGCCTAAGAAGCCACAACTATATTTCACTTTGCTACACCTCTTGACATTTGTGAAGAAATTCAGTAGCATGAAGCCCTTATCACTAATGACCATAAAGTGTATTATGACTCTGAAATCTTGGAAGAAGTAGCTAATTGGGTTCTTGACCCTTGTCATACTAGGGAAATACAACTCTAGTACTTGGATTCCATCACCCTCCATTAGTATATGAAAACTCTTTTGGGTGGGGTCTTGAAGGAGAAGCACAAAGATCACAATGATATCATCACTTCCTTGAACAAAATCAAGCGGGTGCAGTGATATCAATGTTCTTGTTTAGCTAGCTTGGATGCTTGACTGGCTCACCTAGAAATTCATATGCAATGTAAGCTTAAACCCTTTGCTCCTACTAGTACAAGAGCTTAGGACTCTGCTTTGGTGACTTCTTTGGACTCTTGATCACATGATATGTCCTTCATCAATTATTTTGCTTCTCTATATAGTTAAGTTCCTAATAGTTCTAGTAGTTTTCAACAACAAATGCTTTATTTTGATATACATGCTTTTAAGTTATTGGTTAACAGATTTGGATTCCCTTGAGGCAGATTGAGACTGATTACAACATGAACTGTGATTATTGGGATGATTTATTTTGAAAGTTTGAAGTAATGAAACAATTAATTCACAAAAAACATAAAGATGTGAAATTTATATAAATAAAAATACTATTATTAAGAACCAACATAGATCCATATTAATTTTGGATCTACCAAGTGAGAGAGGAATCAAATCACATAAGCATGTAAGTTATCACATAAAGATGTAATTTAAGATGTGCAATAATAACTTAGTCAAATCATGAACAAAAACATGAAGCATAAAGACAAATATGAGAACGAAGTTCACCCCGTCCAACTTGGCTACATCTCTGGATTCGCCTCCAAAGGTCGAATCCCTTTATTGTCTTTCTTCAAAGAAGTTGAATGTATACAATGCTCTATAAAAAATGGCTGAATACCTAGAGCTACCTTCTACTACCCAAGAGATTTCAAGGTTTACACATTATGTACATTTTTTCAATGCCTTAGAAATACTTCCTCACTTGAGTTCTCAGAGCTCTAAAAAACAAAGCTCTTTCAAAACAAACTCCCCCTACTTCAAAGAGAATATAGGAGGTATGCTTAGGTTGCAAGTTTAAAAAAGAGCCAAGTATTCACAGTTATGATTTAGGTTTGGGATCATGCATGAGGAGCACATTGACAGGTGTTCAATTTGCATTCTTTGAAGATCAAGCGAGGCAAATTTCCTTATCCATTGCAAGCGAGGCAGTGATCAAAATTGAGACGATGCAGGCTTCTTTAATATTCACGTTGAAGGAATTCCATGGAGGAGTATACAGAAATAAAGGAGCCCACAAGACCATTAGTAATTCAAGACACACCCCAACAGTCCCAGAAAGAGAAAACTCAGATCAAAGAGGGTGTACATGAATCATCTACAAGTGAAGTAGTTCAGAGAAGAATGACCAGGAGCAAGTTAGCTAAAAGAAATCACACAACAATTTTGAACAACTTCATGGAAGATGGAAAGGCCATTTCAAGCAAAGGAAAGATCAAGAGAGTTGAATTTTTGGCCTCAAGCTGTGTTTTCAAAATTACACAGCAGTTTCGTAGTGAGCTACGAAACTGCTGTAGCTGCATATTATGACTTGATGGGCCGGTTTTTGAGAGACAAAGGGGAAACATTTTTGAAAGGGAGTTTATGAAAAGGATCATCTACAAAGTGTGAGTATAAAACAAGGGCAAAACAAGCGGAGGAAAGATATATGAACTCTAAGCTTTTTGTTATACAAATGATCACTGCTAGTATTGTCCATGACATTTCAAACAGCTTTGAAGAGGTTTTGTCTTCACACAGGTATATGGGAAAGGTCTACAGCACATGAAGAACGTGGCACTTCAATATATTTTTGTGTAATCAAAGAAGAACAACATGGTTAATTGGTTTCGAATATCCTTGAGGAAACCAAAAGCAGAAAAACAGGGGCAATTTCCTACTTCCCAACAGCGGTAAAGGGATAAGACATTAAGGGCCAACAAGGAGTTTCAAACAACCACCAAAGCTAAATCGAAGGAGACCACTTGTCAGAGAACGAGTTTTTATTGTAATAAATACTATCACCAACATGATGTGGAGTTAAACTCCTAATTGTCTTAGGTTTCTAGAACTTCCAGTTAGCAGTTAGTTGCATTTAATAGTTAGTTTAAAGTGTTAATAGGTGCCATAATAAGATGAATTTGAGTTCCCCTCATGCTGGAGGAGGAATCTCAGTTATGTAGAGAGACCTATATATAGCAGAACATTTGATGTACCAAGGGTCGGAAATTTTTAGAGAAAGACTCATATTTTGCCATTGTAGAAGATTATGTTTTTATGAATGCAGACTTTGGCTTTACTTCTCAGGATTCAGAAAGAGTTCAATGGTGGCTTGCTTATGATTGTCCTTAGTTCCTTATGTGCAGTAGTATGAATGTATGATACTCATGCTCTAACTTCCTTCATACATTTATGGACTGTGTTTTCTTACATGTCTCTATGTGTTAACTTATATATTGAACTGTTGATGCCCTGACTTCCATGTCTAGCTGATACTGTTATCACACTAAGCTTTTCTGACTCCATAAGCCCAATGGATAATTCCTAATTTTGTTTCAACCACTTACACTTCTTCATGTGTTTAATAGAGTTAGCCATCTTATCCATTATCAATATCATTAATCCTTTGAGAGAGCCCTCTCAGGTTGAGGAGGCTAAGCCTCAACCAAAAGTAGGTTTGAAAAAGTTACACAAGGCCTTCCTAATCAGCAACCTATCAGGTAAGGGTTTTGTGATAACATTTTGGTGCGTCTGCCGGTAGCTTGAAGTCTATTCATTCCCGAAATTAAGAGGTTGAACTTCTGAAGGTAGCAGGAGCTCAGACCTCTTTTTGAGGCTGCAAAACTACCTTGGCGACTCCACACATCGAATAACAAATTGGAAGGTGACTCCACTGCTAGAAGATCAGTAGCTTGATGAAGTTTCAGGATGAGTTCCATTGCAAGAATGAATGCCAGGTATGCCCCTATGAATCGGTCTCATATCCCTGGTTTTCCAAATCCTATGCCCAAGGTTGATTGGTTAGATGATCTTCCAATATTCAAAGATGAAAAGAAAGACAATGCTGCTCTTCATCTGGTTAGGTTTCATATGCATGTACACAGTCTTAAGGTTCAGTTCCCCGAAGATTGTCTCATGAGGATGTTTATGACCACTTTAGAAGGAAAAGCATGGTCTTGGTATAAAAGTTTGGAAAATGGTTCATTATATTCTCTTCCTGATTTTCACGATGAATTCTATGAGATGTATAAAGAATGTCATCCTTCCTTATTGCTGGTCAAAAATTGTTGTAAAAACTCTTTGAATCTTATTCAATATTTGGAGGATTGTTATGATGATGATGGATTTATGGATGAAGAAATCTTAGAGGGTCTTCATAACAATACATTTCAACACCAAGAAGAAAGAATAACATCCCACGAAATGCAGCATGAAGATCAGCAGGGGTCTACTTATGAAAATCATATTACATCCTCTGAGATTGATGTAGAGATGCAACAGACTTGTCAAGCTTCGGATCATTATGAGTATGAAATTGATTGCAAACATCAAGAAGAAGTACTGGAAAATAGCTTTTATAGCCCTCAGGCAGAGGAAAGGGTTGTTCAATTTGTAATTCCTTGCAGCAGCTTACATCAATGAATGATCATAATAAGGAGGAAAATTACATTGTTTGTGGGAATCATTCAGAAAAGCAGTTGGATAGCATATCAAAGAAATCATGTGTGGCTAAGAATAAATTGTCTGAAGATGTAGAATGTTATGATGATCATCAAAATAACCATGTCCTCTTTGACCCTATAAATGAATACATGGCCAAGCTTTGCACACTAGTTTTTCATTTTCTTTTGCATTATGAAGATCAGGTACATTATGAGTTGATTTGGTCATCTCACTACCATGGTTATTTTGAGGTCGAATGCAGTCAAGAGCCTCCAATATCAGAAAGGACAATTGATTGGATTTATTGGAAATATCATGTTGCTTGACCTAAAGTGGAAATTGCAGCTAGTAGGTACGTAGGAAAATGCGAATAAGCTCAAGGTCGACTGAGCTTTTTTCAGAAGATATAGATTTATTTCTCCTATAGTGATCATCAAGCTTAAGCCCGAGGTGAAGGCCCAAGAAGCTTAAAGGGGATGCTTGTCAAACAAATTTCCATTTATCATAAGAGGATAAAGCACTGGACCTGCGAGTTCTTAGTGTACTACAGGAGCACACTATCCCAAGTGGAGCCACTGTTATCACTTAAGAAACAATTTCTAAATTGTTCACGTCAGTTTGATTGTAAAGGTTAGGTGTTAGTCCGGGTTTAGTTTTTCCATGTTTGCTTTAGTCTGAGGAGTCTTGGTGGTATGGTTAAAGAAAGGTCAACACTCCGTTCTTATTCATCACTTGTCCCACAACTCACATAGATTCCATGTAACAAATTTGTTTTAAAGTTTTTTATGCACTACGAAACAATCTAGGTGTTTTCGTAGCGCAAAACCCAAAATTTTCACTCGCTGCGCTAGCAATCAGGGATTCATGCGGATTCGTAGCAAATCTCACCTAGTTTTCAAATTTATCAAAATCCATTATGGTTACATCATCAGTGTTCAGCTTATACACTTCGCCTATCATATTCAACCGCTTATCCTCATCATTAGAGTCGTTAGGTGTCTTGGTACGCTTAGGTTGCAAGTTTAAAAAAGAGCCAAGTATTCACAGTTATGATTTAGGTTTGGGATCATGCATGAGGAGCACATTGACAGGTGTTCAATT
>APFE030347212.1:13695-30579 GCA_000404065.3 Pinus taeda
ATTTGCATTCTCTTTGGAGAGGACATTTATTATCCAAGCAGTGCAAGGAAACAACACCTACTTCCTAAAAAATTTGGATGAAACTGACTTAAATGAAGGTCCTGTCAATGGCAGGATGTTGAAGCACTATTTTGACTACTTTCCATGCATATAGAAGGGTCTTCTCTCCTGTACATAATCAGTTGTATATATCTTCTTTCAGCATACAAATAGTTCAGTTCAAAAAGGTTACTGTAAATAAGCGGAAAAGGGCTTTATATATTCCAGAAGTTCCACATAGGGGACAACCTCCAGTTTTCAAGTACAAAGAGAAAATTTTCAAGTTTTGGTAGGGGAAGTCAAGGGCCAAGGCATTCTGACCTGCTGTTCTTGGTCTTTCAAAAGAAAAACCATCCCCAAGTGGAGCCACAGTTAGCTACCTATACCAATAGGTTTCATTTTTCATGATTGGCAGGGGAAGTGCCAATATGATCTACTTTGGTGATACAAAGATCTCATATTCTTGTGGAAGAAGTATACTTGCATTTGGTTGATGCTGCCCTACTTCTGAATGGGTGATCCAACAGCCTAAGCTGGGTCATGCCATATTTCAATTTTTGTTATAGGTTAGAGAAAGAAACCTGTCCAAACAGCTCAATCTTGGCAGGTAAAGTAGATAGGTAGAGAAAGAAGGTTCCCAACTGCTTAATCTGGGGCCTTGGAAGTAATAAGGGTAGTTTTAGTTAGAAAATCAAAAGCAAAAAGCTAAAGGAAAAGAATAGGCACAAAAGGGTTTGCAAATCTAAGTGCACCCTCCTTGGAGTAACAAAAAATGCTAGGCAATAGAGTGGGTAGGCAGAGAGGGTTGCAGAAAGCATGGTTCATGGCATTTCACTGGCCTAAAGCAAAGGTAAAAACATGGTGCCAGTGCAAATTTCCTATTTTTCAACAGTCTTACAGCAACTAAATGAAGCATGTCTAACTTCCAGATCACCCCCTATCACATTCATGGCTAACATCCCTATGCCACCCATGTTAATGAAAGAAGTCAAAGTCTTTTATTGGTTCTAGTTTCCTTAAGAGCCACATTTCTTGTGTAAAAATTCTTTTCATTTTGATCTACTTCCTAAAAACTAAGTTGATTCCATATAAACAACTTGGTATTCTACCCCCCTCATCCACCCATTTTCACTCATACTAACTACTAATATATCACTATTTAACTCCCCATATTCCCTATTCCCCCTATTACTATGTAAAACTTGGCAAAAAACCAAAAAAATCTATGTATCCCCTTCCCCGAGCATTATAGCTCTAGGTATGGTTTTGAACGTTTTCAAGCGCAAAAACATTTGAGCGCGACCCAAAGAGCACCAAAAAATTAATCCTGGGATTAATCCGGGATTTGCTCGGATTAAATAGCCAAAACCTGCTTTATAAGTAAACCTTTTTAAAAACCCATTTTAACCCGTAACTCAGCAAAAAACCCAAAAACCCACTTTTTCTAATGTTTCCGCAGGGCTCGCATTTCCAAAATAATAATATTTTATGTTGCCCCGCCTCCCGTATCGTACTTGCGGCTTATCAACCCGTTGACCGTCGGATCTGGCTTGCCCATCCGACGGCCCACATGCATATCGGACGGGCCTCCATCACCGAAAGTTACCACCCGAGAAACTGTTAGAGGGTGACGTCAGGCCTCTGCCACGCATCACCCTTATATTCTCTCGGGTCGCCCTCTGACAATATCGCGACCGTATCAAAGGCGGTCTGAGAAAACCCACTTACCGCTCTATTATACTGCCTGCCCGCGTCAGCGCTACGCCCGCCCACGTCACTTCCACTCAGCGGCCTGTCGGGGCCCTCACCCGCCAGCGCTCCAACGTGTCCGCCACCTGTGCAGTCCCCGTGGACCACTCACAGGCTGCCACGTCACTCAATGACGTCATGTTGACATCACCCGACCCTGACCCCACCTGATGACGTCATGCTGACGTCATCCAAAAACGCGCCAATGACCCAAAAAGTCTATATTTAGCCAAAATTTCGCTTTTTTATCACTTTTGCTAAATTGGACTGTTGCTCACCTCTGCATGTAATTTACGACCACCTGTCGCCAACCTGCAGAAATCAACCTGAAGAGCGCTGCCGCCTCCAACCCTCCTGCATTTGTGACCATTGCCGGCAATTCACCAGGTATTTACCCAAAGCATCCCCTCAGAGCTTGTTTATGTCCATAATTCTCCAGAATTGAATTAAGAAGAGTAAGGCAACCTGTATCTACCAGCAAATTCCTGGTAAACCAACATTCCTTTACAGTTGCAGGGTCGAAATTCACCTGCTAAACCCATATATAGATACCTTTTCCTAAAAATTCACGCTCTGTCCGCGCATTCGTGGACTGAAAACCTGAGAGGCATAATTCACCAGGAAAACAGTGTTGCCAGTCCCTGAAGTCCCTCAATTGAACTCCCTTTCAGCATTCTACACCATTGTCACCACAGTTGCCTCATTTACCCTTACAATTGGCTTTACTTCTGTAAAATTAGCCCTCTGTGTTCTCCTGCCCACTGAAACCAGTTGAAGTACAAAGTCACAAGTACTACCCAGCCATGGAAACACCAGTAGCCCTGAATGTTCAACCTTTGAATGCCCCACACAGAGAGCTAGAGTGGAAGGCCCTGGGTGATAGAGATTACCAGATGCTAGACTCCACTGCCATGACCTCCAAATTCAATATCCACCTGCTGAATGAGTTGAAAGCCCAATATCTCAGTGGAGCTAATACCTTAGGGATTTGGGACTCCAACCTGCCCATTTACAATCTTCCTCAAGTCAATGTTCTCCCAGACTTGATAAATCAATGCCGTTCTAGCTATGACCCCTGTCAGAGAGCCGTTCTCAGCCCCTCAGGCTCAGTATTGTTTCATATCACCCCTGAGGCCATCAATGAAATGCTGCACTTTCACACTGCAAAGCCCCTAACTCTTCTCTCCATCCAGGACTTGATAAAGAAAGGGGGAAAGCTCTCTAGTACTCAGATTGCCAAGATTAGTCAGTTGTTTATTCAGCGACAATTTGAAGCTATGGGCACCACCCTTCCTATAGCATATCAATATCTTAATGAGCTGGGCAAAATGCTGGTAGATTTGATCAGTTACATCCTGGGTTATGGGACATATGAGGATGTTGATGAAACCATTATGGCCATGTTGTCCATTTTCTCCCCTGGAATGCCTCCTGCTGTACATTATGACTTTGCCACATACATTGCCAACAAGATTCATGAACAATTGATGAATCTAGAGAGGGAAAAGGTGTTTAAATACACTAGGTACATCTATCACTTATTCTTATTTTATCAGCCTGATGCCTTCTCTGTCCCTCTCAAGAAGCTAAATGCCCAGGGATGCCCAAGGTATATAGTGTTTTGGTCTTCAGTCTTTCATCTCTTATCTTATTCACCTTACACCTACTGTGAATTCATAGACCTTTTCATCCATCCAGCTATGACCTTGTTATTGGGTGTCCCTCCAACCAGATTGACAGAGGAAATTCAGAGAATTCTCCACCTCTCAAAGGCTTACAACATTGGTGATTGGTACTTTTACCAACACCATACAGTAATCAGAATATATGGCTGTGAGTTGAATCCTTATAGGCTGCCAAGATATGTCCCTATGAGACTCTTCGCCCTAGAGTACTTTAGGCAGTTTGGAAATGCAGACTTTGTCCATTTCCAAAGTAAAAACAAGAAGGTGCAACTGAAGGTGAGAAATCAGCTAGGCCCTTTTCTATACAACAAAAGGGAGGAAGGATGGAAGGAAGCTGATATAATCCTAGAGACCCTCAGACTACAAACCAGCTTCAAATGGATGCCTTATGACCCTAATCATTTCATTTCCCTCAGGAGGATAAAATACAAATTGGGTGGCTACGATCACGTGAAACTGCCTCATGTTGAGCAGTATGCCAATGCTTTAAGCTGGAAAGAGGGCACCCTAGAAGAGCCAATTGGTAAAGAGAAAATGCTACAAAGAGAGGCAAGAAATATTGAGAAAGAAGCTGACTTAGAAACTTGTGGGCAGGTTTCTTCCTCCTGTCAAAGGCAACTTGGAGCAGCTGCCTCATCTTCCACAGCCCAGCAGCAAGTAGCCGGAACTGCCCAATAAGAATCAAGCATGAATAAAGACAAACAGATGGAGGAGGAACAACCACCTCCTAGGACAGAGCAGCAAGCAGAAAAGGAGGTAGAGCAGCAAGCAGAACATCAAGAAGAGGGGCAGCCTATACAACAAGAACAAATGGCTGATGCCCCAACACCTACTGAGCAACAGGCTCAAGAAAATATGCCTTATGGGAAAGAAAATACAGTGGAGGCCTCAATGCTTCAAACTCCACAAAAGCAGGAAAAGGGAAAGAAGAGGGATAGAGAGCAGGAGACTCCCCTCACTACATCTACAACTCAAAGGGAGAAAAGGCAGAGATTGAATCCCCTTTCTGAGGAAGAAATGCCTATGGGGCAACCATTGAGCATGGGCCCACCGAGCATGGAGGCATCGGCCAGTTCCTTTCAGCAGGAACAAGAAAGAGCTCTTGGAGGAGAGGTCAACTCCTCAAGTCAGCAAAGGAGAGCAGAAACTGGCATTAAGCAACAATTTATTGATATCAAAAGGAGAATGAGCCACTCAGGCTCCAAATCTACAACCAGTTGCTTAAAATGGCCCCTACCAATCAACAGAGGCTTATGTCAGCCTATGACATTCAAGAAGGGAAAATGACCATGAGTCATTTCATGCCCACTATGCTGCAGCCACATTCAGCTGTAGACTATATAAGAACCAACCTTGAGGTTCTTGCCAAGGACATCCACCCTATGGACCAAATAGAACTTCACAAGCAAACGGGTGAGATGGTCTATGCAACACTGGCAGATAAAACAATGTTGGCTAATAGGTTGGAGAACAGCCTAAACAACACAGCTGCCCAACTTGAGTTGGAGAAGGCATCCTCTCAAGCCAAAGACAATAGGATCAGGTCGTTGGAGGACATAATCATAGAGCTTGGGCATGACCCCAAGGATCCAAAAGCCATACAAACGCTGCTGAAGATAAGAGATGCAGATCTTGCAGCCCTAAGAAAGAAGGTGAAGCTTCCAGCAACCATTCACCCTCAAACAGAAGAGGTTGCTCAGCAGAGACAAGACCAAGAGGTAGCTACATTGCTGGTAGCATTCCAAAAACAGCTAGTGCAGACAGAAGGGAAGCTGGAGGACACAGAGGCTGCACTGCAGGCAGCCCTACAACAGAAAGGAGGAGGCCAGACTTCTCAGCCCCCTCCAGAGGTCATCAACCTTGAGGAGCCCCCGCAGACTACTGCTCCTCCCATAGAACAGGCAGCGCCATCAACATCAACAGCAACAGCAACACAAACCTCAGAGCAGGCTCAGAGCCTTGATATGCAGAAACTGATGAGTGAAATCAAGGTCCTAGAGGCCCAGATGACAGAGCTGAATGGAGCCAAGGAGAATTTGGCTAAGTTGAATGAAAAATATGACAAATCCAAGCAGAGTGTGGCTGAGAAAGGGAGAGAAATAAAAGCTCTCAAAGAGAAGATAAAGGAACTGGAGAAAGAGCTCACCCTTGACAAAGTGGTGGCTGAGATCAGGACAGTTTTGTGGACCCACATTGGCCAATCAATAACGTATCAGTGGAAATATATTGAGACCATCCATGAGCAAATGGAGCTCATAAGCAAAGCACAAAAGAAAGTCCAGAGAGGAAGGGCATCTCTAGGCAGTATGCCTGAGATAGCCAACAGAATGATTAATGTGCTTAATAACCGGACAGGTCCTCAGCTTGCAGCAATTGGAATCTCCAACAGGACAGAAACCATCCAGCTGATAAAGAGGGTCCTCACACTGAAAAGCCTGGTGCAGACATTGGATAGAAGAAGCCATGACATGCAAACAGAGGTCAACAAATTCATGGACAAGTTTGTAGCATTATAGGGCAGAGGTCTTCCTAGCTTGCTGAACAGTACAGGGAGACTGCTATCACATGAGGTTTATGCAAAAAGGGTGAACACATTTGCCACCAATCAGATCAGTCAAGGATCAAGCAGTTCACAGATAACAGGGCCAGCATCTGGGCAAAGTCTCTATGACAGAATATAGAACTTGTTTTTTATTATGAATGAGATCAGCCATTTGTTTGAGGTGCCTCCAAACTTCTATAAATACACAGAGGCAGATGAGACCTTAGATGCAATTTTGAGGCATCAATTGCCTACACAGGAATGGTGGACCTCAATGATACAGTTGTTACTATAAGCAGGAGGTTTTTTAATCAAAGTTTTGTCATCAAAGTATATAAGTCATCATATAGTATGATGCATACACTATGACTGGGAAAAGTGGAATGAGCCAACTCAGCAGGAAGATTCGGCCACTAAAAGCAAAATTGGCAGCTACAGGTAACAGGGCCGAGAAAGCTACAACATGACAGAGCATAAAGACACATCATTCAGCATTAATGCAGAACGCTCAACCGACTCAGTGACCTCCAAAGGTCAAGAAGAGTTCTGACAGAATTAAAGACTATTTATCTCACATTTAGGGTAGCAATAACTTCTTTATCTGCTATTCTGTGAAGTTGGTGAGTGTAGTTAATCTATCAAGTGACTCAGCATTCAGATATTTTGTAAAACAAATTGTATATATTCCCCCTCGCATAAACTTTCAAGGGGTTGGTGTTTTGTTGTTCTCTTATGAAGAAAGGAGAACTCGACTGTAATTTCTGAAAGGTTGATATAAATAAAGCTTGGAGTTTACTGGAACTGAGTCTGACTGATGCATGCTGTGTTGGAACCATTGAATGCTACAGGATTCTAGTGCTATGACTTAATATAATAAGTGATTTTTTACCTCTGTTAATGTTTTGTTATTTGTTTAAAGCTCACATCTCTCATATGTTGTTCTAAATACTAGAAAGAAAGAAAAAGAATAGCTCAGGACTTGTCCATGGAGACACCCTGATCTCAATCTATCTTCACTATAAATGTTTTTCTATAACTTCAGCTGTTTTAATTGGAATTCTTAATTGCTCCATTAAACCCTGAATATTTCGCAGTTGCTATTTAGTAATTCATGTATGTTACTAAGTAGAAATTGTTGTTCAAATTGTTGTCACACTGTCTGTAGTCCCATTCCCCATCGTTTCACTTACTAATCAAAAAATTACATTAAGAATAGCCATCTAGCCTTGCAGTAAAACTTTCTCCTTCACAGACACCAGGACTGTCTCAGTTTTCTGACTCCATATGCCCAATGGATTAGCATTTTTCACATATTTCATGCCCCTCTCACAACAACAGTTCACCACCAAACTCTCAAACAAAAAACTAAACTTATGACTAGCCTAAAATCTTCTCAAAGCAGAGCTAAAACTTAAAGAGAGAGCCCTCTCTGATTATAGGTAGGGTAGGACCTATAATCCAAAGCTTGGTTAGTGGTTACCCCGGCCGTATTCCCTTGGGAGTCATAGGGAACAACCTGGGTGTTAACAGTATCTTCTTTGCAATGTTGTACTCGCTCAGTTTGTTTCGACTATAATCTTGATTTGAAATACGCTGTTCCTTCTTGGTTCAATTCGATTGTAGATAATTTGTTGTTCCTCGTTTAATTTGAATGCATCTTGGTTCATGGTCCTGGTTCCTATGTTGTTAGTTTGTTTATCAAACAGAACTCAGTATGTGGTTAACAATCTATTTAGCCTTAAGATGTCGAGAATGTCACATATAATTACAGAGAATTTATGATAATAAAATGATTCACACCCGCAGTTTGTCAAATCAATTATTTCTGATTATTCTTCTTCCGTAAGATGGTAGACCCTCACCTAGGTGGATCTGGTTTTGTTTTGTACATTTCCAGCATTCCCATATGGTTGAGAAATTGTCTCTTAGTTTTAGAATAATTTATTGAAACTAATCCCTGACACTTTAACTAATCCTAATCTAACTGTTCTTTTAATTGCAAATTACAATGGCTATGTTAGCCCAAATTTTACTTAAAACAAAATAAAATAAAATTCAAAAATTTCTTCTTCTATCCAGCAGAAGAAGTCAATTCCAGCGGTCGCCTTTTAGTTGGATGCTCTTGCATCAGGCTCTCGGGGTAAATTAAACTCATGGCTCCTGTCCATGAGCTCTTCAATAGAGTACCCAACGCTTTGAATTTGGGCAGCGTCCAACCAAGAACAGTTCTCAATAGGATGATCCTTCCATTTAACCAGATACTGTAAATATTCCTTCCTTCGCATCTTCCTGGCCACTTGTGTGTCTAATATCTATTCAATTTCCAAAGGCTTCGCTGGAGGCATTTGTCTAATCCATGATTCCTCCTCATTCTGGGTTTCTCATGTTCGTCTCTTCGAACTGTCTTCCTCATCAACAACAATGTAAGGGTACAGATCTGCCACATTAAAAATGGGCGAGATTCCTATACCCAGAGGTAACTGCAACTCATAAGCGTTTGTAGAAAACTTCCGAAGGATTCTGCAAGGCCCAATCTTTTTCATTTTCAATTTGTTGTATTTGCCTTTAGGAAACCTCTCCTTGCATAAGTGTGCCAGTACCAGGTCTCCTACTTCGAATTGTACCTCCCGCCTTTTCAAATATGCTCTCTGTTTGTATTTTTGGCTACTGTCCTGTAGCTTCAATTTTACCTGTTCATGTAGATTGTTGATTGCCTTTGCGAAATCTTCGCCATCAACACTCCTGTGCTCCAAATGACCCAAATCTTGCAACTCATATATTCCACGCGGGTGCATTCCATATAGGATTTGGAATGGACTTATGCCCGTGCTTCTGTTGGGCGAGTCATTATAAGCAAACTCCGCTTGTGCAAGCACATGATCCCATTGTCTGGAATTTTCACCAACCAGACTCCTTAGCAGATTTCCTAGACTCTTGTTCACAACTTCAGTTTGCCCATCTATCTGTGGGTGATAAGCTGAGTTGAAGTTTAGTTTGGTGTCTAATTTCTTCCAGAAGGTTCGCTAGAAATAGCCTGCGGACTTTACATACCTATTCAAGATGATGGATTTCGGCAAGCCATGTAATCTGGCTATCTCTTAAAAGAACAAGTGCACTACATGTGTGGCATCACTTGCCTTTCTGCATGGAATGAAATGTGCCATCTTGGTGAAATGATCCACCACCACCATGATGGAGTCGAATCCCCACTGTGTCTTCGGCAGAGCTAAGACGTAGTCTACATTGACTGAGTCCCATGGCTTGTTCAGAATGGGTAAGGGTGTATACAACCCTGAATTTTGGCTGCGTCCCTTTCCATGCTGACACACTTTGCATCTGATCACGAATCTCTGCACATCTCTTCGCATCCTTGGCCAATAGTAAAAGTGGCTCAATTGATCCAAAGTCTTGTTTATGCCAAAATGTCCTGCCAAACCCCCACTGTGCTTTTCCTGGATCAAGTTCTCCCTCATAGAACATTATGGAATACACAACTGTCCTTCTTTGAACAACAATCCCTTTTGCATGTTATAGTCCAACCATGGACTATTGTCTCTCAACAGTGGATTTTGGCAAGCTTCATAAGCTTGCTTAAAATTTGCATCCATTTCATACAAGTCCTTAAGATGTTTGAATCCTAATACTTGTACTGCGCTTTCTTGAAATATCAAACTTCTCTTGCTTAATGCATCTGCCACTTTGTTGGCTTGACCGCTGATGTGTTTCAAAACGAACGTAAAACTTTGCAAGTACTCCACACACTTTGCATGTTTATGATTTAGCTTGTGCTGCTGAATGATGCATTGTAACACAGAATTGTCTAAAAACAAGATAAATTCATTAGCTAGTAAATAATGTCTCCAATGCTTCAGTGCTTGGATGACTGCATAAAATTCTTTGGCATAAGACGTGTACTTCCGCCTACTCTCATTTAACTTCTCGCTGAAATAGTCTACTGGTTTATCTTCTTGGCTGAGTACTGCACTAATGGCTGTCCCACTGGCATCACAACACACTTGAAAAAGCTTGTTAAAGTCTGGTAGTCTTAGAACTGGTTTTTCAGTGATTTTCTTTTTCAGCAGCTAAAAACTCCTCTCAGCCGACTCTGTCCAATGAAAAGGCTGATTTTCTTTTTTAATAGTATCTATCATAGGTGCACAAATTCCACTGAAATTTTTAATAAACTTCCGATAGAAACTCACTAGTCCATGAAAACTTTTTACTTCAAACAAACTCTTAGTAGATGGCTAGCTAACTATGGCTGCAACCTTCTCTGGATCCATCTTCAACTCATTCTCAGAAATCACAAATCCCAAATAAATCAACTCTTTCTTGAAAAAAAACATCTTTTAAAAATTGATCAACAATTTATTTTGCTGCAAATTTTGTAACACATACCCGATATGTCGAAAATGTTCTTCCTTCATCTTGTTGAATATAAGTATATCGTCCAGATATGCAATCACAAACTTGCCAATAAATTCTTTCAGCATCTCATTCATCAAATGCATGAATGTACTGGGAGCATTGCTCAGTCCAAATGGCATGACCAACCATTCATACAAGCCTTCATTAGTCTTGAAAGCTATCTTCCATTCGACACCTTCTCAAATCCTGATCTGGTGATAGCCGCTTTTCAGATCTATCTTTGAAAAGTACGCTGCTCCACTTAGACAATCCATCATATCATCCATCCGTGGTAAAGGAAACCTATACCTGATAGTAATCTTGTTTAACGACCGAGAATCAGTGCACATCCGCCATTCACCTCCTTTCTTGGGAGCTAAAACGGTCGGAACATCACAAGGACTCAAACTCTCCTGAATCAGCGCTTTATCGAACAACTCCTCTACTTGCTTCCTGATCTCCTCATTATCTTTCAGACTCATCCGGTAAGCAACCTTGTTTGGAAAACTGGTTCCTAGAATAAAATCAATATGGTGACTAATGCTTCGCTTTGGTGGTAATTTATCTGGTCGATCATCTACCAAAATATCACTAAACTCTTGCAGCATGTCCTGGATCTCCATAGGCAAATCAGTAATTTCAGTATGTATCAACACTGCTCTTGGTCTCCGCACAATTGCATAGTTTACCTCATTATTTTCAATCTGTCGCAAAACTCCTTTCCACCTATTAGCAATGCTTTTGTCCCACTAGTTTCTGTAACACTTTCTTCTTTCATGGGAACTAGCATATGCTTTATCCCATCTTTCACAAATCTGTAACAATTATTCTCCCCATCATGGACAACCTTTTTGCCATATTTCCATGGTCTGCCCAACAGAATATGGCACACGTCCATAGGCATAATATCACAAGTTATCTTATCCTTGTACTTGCCAATGTGAAACTCCACTTCACACTGCTCATCAACCAACAATTGGTGTCCTTTCTGCAACCAGGACACCTTATATGGAGTCGGGTGCTTCAACTTCTTCAAACCCAATTTTTCCACCATTTCAGTAGCTACCATGTTATCAGTGCTTCCACTGTCTATAATTAATTTGCAACATTTTCCATGCGACTTGCACACAGTCTGGAACAATGCCTTTCTCTGTGTTAGGTTAGCTACCTTAGCTGGTTTTAGTAGAACCTTGTTCAACACCAAGGCTTCTCCTATTTCAGGCACATTTTACACCTCCTGTGGCAGTGCCTCTACTACATCAGGGTGAGCAACATACGCTCCCCTCTGTCTAACGTGCTCATTTTAAGGACATTCAAAATACTTGTGTCCCCATTTGTGACACTTGTAACACTGATAGGCATTTCCTCTGCCTCTGCCATTACCTCTTCCACGTTGGGATGGCCTTCCTCCTCTAGTGTTATCTTCCCTCTCAGTCTGTCTCGAAGTCTTCGAACAACTGCCCTCTTCAGTGCTATTGGCAGTTCTACCTCTGCCAAATGACTGTCCTCTTCCTCTACCGGAACCACGTCCTCTTTTTGCATTATGCTTTCTGGTAATCTTCTCTTCTGCCTTCAAAGCACTTTGATATGCTTCCTCTATAGTCTTAGGGGAAAGAATACTAATCTCGTTTAGGATCTCCATTCATAGACCATTTACAAATCTCGCTGTCTTCTTGGGGGTATCTTCAACATACCCAGCTCTTAGGTTTACTTTATAAAACTCTTCAGTATATTCCTTTACACTCATCATTCTTTGTCTCAGGTTCTTCCCTTGTCTGTAAAGGGTAATTTGGTAATCTTTAGGCAGGAATTTACTTTTCATCTTTGCAATCATTCTCTCCCATTTTTTGATCAGTGGTTTGTTCAATCTCCTCCTTTTTGCTTGCACACTGTCCCACCACAGTGCTATGTGTCCTTTCAACTTGGTAACAACAAACCTGATCTTCCTATCCTCACTGATTTCTTCATATTCAAAATATTTATCTAACTCACTTATCTAGTCCAACAATACCTATGTGGACAAGCTGCCATCGTAGTTAGAAATTTTTGGTCTTGGCTTGCTACTATCCATCAAAACTGATTTCAACAGTTTGATCTCTGGTCCCTCCTCTTCCTACCCATTTGTTGTTCCCGCGTTTTCATGCTCACTGTCATCTCCACCTTCAGGATCTCCGCACCTTCCCGCTTCCACTGCTGCCAAACGTGCAGACTAAGTTCTGATCTCTTCTCGTAGCCCTTCATATACTACTCCTTTGATGGCTCTGCCCCGACCTCTTCTTCCTACCTCCATCTTCACTGAAAGAAGAGAAACCTGGCTCTGATACCACAATTGGTGGGGAACTCGAGGATGAAAACTTTAATTTCAATAAATTTAATACTTTCGGCATTGGTACTTCATGGACCTTATAATTAATTTAGAAATTAATTCTACCTACCTACACCCTTCCCTTAAGCGATCACCCTCATGCGATCTCAGGCTGAATCCGTGGGCTTATTTCTTCGGTTAAAAGACCCTTGTTTTTTGTCCTTAGGGTTTGTTTGTCACTTCTTCTTGTTTGTCGCAAGGCCTGAGAGAAATGAGAGGGCAAGGGTTTCGACCCTATGACTGCCTGTGGTTTGTGGAGGTTCTCTATCTGTGTGAAATGGCTTCGACTTCTTCTCTGCGGGGTCTCTGTCTTCATGAGACACGCATGCTTGGTAACACTGTTCGTTTGGTTACTATTATCCTTCAACTTCTGCTCGGATTTCCATAGTTCTGTATGTGACTTCTATAACCGTCTTCTGCATGTTCAACAGGTTTCGGCTTCACTCCTGAGCACCTCGACTTCCTCACGAAAAGGTAAGTCTTTTGCTATGATTCCTTCCATCAACATTTGTCTTCGTTTTACTAATCTCTGGGATCCTTTGTGAGCAGGTAAAAACCCTTTGTAACCTCTATGTGACGGAGTCCTGCTTGTGCTTATTCTGGTCTTCTCGTCTTCTGGTTCAATGACTTGTTTCTCCAGGTAAGTTATCAATGAAATTCTTCGCTTCCTCTCTTTGCGGTCTTGTTTGTCAATCATATTTCTCTGTCTTTTTTATTTGGGTATTTTTTTGTGGTTGTAGGTATCGAACCTGGCTAACTCCTTGCTAACTTCAAGGTCAAAGCTCCCCTGTGTGAAAAGGGTAGGGCCTTTCCTTTGTGACTGGTAGTTTAGTTGCGTTAAAAAACTTAAAACCCCAAGAGGGTTTTTGTCATATCATATTCTTGAGCATTACTATACTTGTCTCAATTTTGTTTGAATACGTTACCAGTTTTGTGAACAGGGTAGAACCTAGCTGTTTGATAATACATATATTTTTATAAACCCTCGCTGGTTTTTTGTTCAATACCGTCTGGAGCTCGTCCAATGTTACGGCTAGTTCGATATATATTTTGGACTCTTTGAAATGAAAATAATTTAGATTCTGTTTATCAAAATATTTTTGTAAAATGTACCCGTGGTATCTTCTTTGCAATGCTATACTCGCTTAGTTTGTTTCGACAATAATCTTGATTTGAAATACACTATTCGTTCTTGGTTCAATTCGATTGTAGATAATTTACTATTCCACCTAGTTTAATTTCAATGCATCTTGGTTCATGGTCCTAGTTCCTGTGTTGTTAGTTTGTTTATCAAACAGAACAAAGTATGTGGTTAACAATCTATTTAGCCTTAAGACGTCTAGAATGTCACATATAATTACAAAGAATTTATGATAATAAAATGATTCACACCCGCAGTTTGTCAAATCAATTATTTCTGATGATTCTTCTTCCGTAAGATGGCAGACCTCACCTAGGTGGATCTGGTTTTGTTTCTTACCTTTCCAGCATTCTCATATGGTTGAGAAACTGTCTTTTAGTTTCATAATAATTTATTGAAACTAATCCCTAACACTTTAACTAATTCTAATCTACTGTTCTTTTAATTGCAAATTACAATGGCTATGTTAGACTAAATTTTACTTAAAACAAAATAAAATAAAATTCAAAAAATTCTTCTGTCCGGTAGAAGAAGTCAATTCCAGCTGTTGCCTTTTAGTTGGATGCTCCTGCATCAAAAACCCCAACAGAGCAGAGGGCATACAACAATGATAAATGCACAGACAAACAATCTAAATGCTTTAACTACTGAACTGGGAAGAAGTGTCCTTACTTGGAGGTCCTAAGTTTGGGTAGATCCCGCAGGGTTCAAACCCTTTGCGTATTTTTATGCCTTTGAAACCTGTAAATTATTCAAGCAAAGCATATACAACAACAGTAACAGAAATCATATTCATGATATATACGTTCGATCATATAAACAAATGAATGATTACACATTAATATAAGATTTATAAACAAATCACAACACGGATCAATGCATAAATACAATAAATATCAGGAACATAACATCATTTTTTTTATTGATGTAAGCTAAATGAAAGTTGGAAAACTACAACTTGAGTCTTCCTCTAGCTCCAAGCGGAACCATCCTCCGGATTCATCCTATCCCGACCTCAACAATCTTCCTCAATCAACATACACAAGGATATCACAAGAGGGGTGAAGGATATCTCAAAAGAGGAAACAAGAGTTTCCTAAAGCTTGGGGAGTGTAGGAGGCACAGGGATTTATTCAGACTTGATCAGGGATCAATCGACTATAATATGAATATCTCATCTCTTCCCCCCTCAGGCGTTCCAAGGGAGGTTTATTTATAGTTTTCCAAATTAGTTTTTTCAATTAGAAAATAGTTGGGCCACTGGCTATAGTAGGTGAGTAATAGGTAAAACCCATAAACTTCGTTCTAAATTAAGGATTTATTTTTTTTAAATGATTTAACACATATACGTGGGTTGGGCATATGCTACCCATGTGTAAACGCTTCTAACACAGGGAAAAGTAGCGTATAGGAAATAAAACACAGTTTTTTAGATTTTGGACCAATTTTGGAAGGGAAGGGTTGCTCTAGGCCATAACCAGAGCATCAAATCTACCAAGAGTGGTAAATGGTGCTATAACAGATACCCTTTAATATATGAGGTCAGAAGCGATACATGATGGCTAAAATGTATTAAGTGTATAGAAGGAATCATGCCGATACCAAGGAGGAGTTCACCAGAATTCAGCCTACCAAACTAGTGAAAGAGATCAGAAAGAAACCGCTGCCGGAGGCAGGCATACCCATGCTTAGAGATAGTAAATCATGTCCGCATGTCAATTACAAAAGCGGATCCATTATGCATATAAGTATAAAGGAACTGAAAATACATAATGGATCATCCGATCATATCCAAGTAAGTACATGTATGAATATCACATATAAAGAACTGATCAATGACACTGAAGTATGATGCTGATTACTGAAGTCATAAAGCTGATCCAAAAAGTACCAAGTCAAATGGTGGAATAAATGGTAGTACACTACAACTCGGGTGCCAACATATAAGATGTCACTGTAAGGAACTGCAACATATAAGGTGGATGGTGTCAACTAGCAGAAACATGAGCAATTGACAAGTCAACCAAGAAATATTGATGCAAACCTGAGGCTTCACTGACCACCGTGGTACATTTCTACACAACGGGAATAAATGATATGAAGTCGACTATGTGAGAAATTGCTTGATTATCGGTCATTGATGTATACTGTTAACAAATGCGAGACTACTCATTAATAATGATGATGAGAGCCAAGGTACCCAGTACAATCTAACAAGTGCGAATAAATGAACTATAGTCGAACACTTGGAAGAATCTATCAATGAAGAGACAATGATGTTTTCCCACTGTCGATATTGAAGGAATTTGCCACTGATCACTGCAAACCCTAAGGTACTGCCAAATGGACTTTAGATCTCGTTCCCAGAGAAATGAGCTAAAGTCGATGGGAAAATATCCGCTAGAAGGAAGGCATCCTTCATCAATCTAGCACGAGCGTAACTCGTAGGCCAATAATGTGGAAGGAATTGGATGAATAAAGATGTAGTAACCCAACTGAAGCACGTCTCTGGTGTACACAAGATGTAGCTAGCGCATGATAGAAACCCTTTGAATCAACCAATAATGAAAGATGACACAAAGGCGAGGAATCCACCAATAAGGTCAAACGGAAACCAAGGCATTGCATGAATCCCAGTGTGTGATAATGAAGGCTGATGTCAAAGACAAGAGAAACCACTCAGTGAAAGACCCATGATACTGATCGATGTTGAGCACAAGTAATCCAGGAGGATCTTGTCAGATCATTGCATAGGTGTTCAAGTGTCGTCGTCAAATCAGTGCATCTTCGACAGTATTGGTTATGTTGGGTTTTGATATATTCTTTCCATGACTAACCTACGTAGTGAACTGGGGGGTTAGAGGGGGGCTGAGCCCCCCCTTCGTTGCGTCGATTGCGCAGCGGGGGGGTGGCAGCCCCCCCTGTACGGGGTGTTTGAGGGGGGCGGGTAGCCCCC
>APFE030347213.1:8451-25097 GCA_000404065.3 Pinus taeda
TTGGGGTCCCACACATTTAAATTTGCCAGAGCCAAATTGTGTAGGTAGAATTTAGATATCTTTGCTCTATCCTCTAGGGTGCTTTGGTCACAGAGGTTAGTGAACTGCTTGTAGTCTTGGAAAGGCATAGCTCCTCTTTGTTCTAGGATTTTTATCTAAATCTACAACCACTGTTTTCTGAGGTATAAGGCATATGATTTTTTTGGCATCCTGCATTGAATTGCCTCCATTCATAGACTTGCCATAGTTTCCAATTGGCCTTCCTTTTCCTATAGATACTTTCTTAGCCATGTGTTCTTAGCCTCTAATTGAGATTTCACTATTTTTTCCCCGTCCCTTATGCTCTTCCATGTGGCCTACATCCCCCACCCCTTCGGATTTAGCAATTTGCATCCAACGATGTGTCCTTGCTCTCTCATTTTCAAGTTCAAAGAATAGAGGAATGGAAAATTTTTGTGGGATCACCCTACCCCTTCAATGAATCTATAGTAGGAGCTGAGGTTTGGCTGTGGGATAGGCTCCTTCATCTCCGAGACTCTCCCTCTATTGTTTCTTGAGTAATTTCTGCCTCTTTTCCTTCCCTTTTCCCTTGCAGTCTTTCTTGATCTTTTTTTTTCTGTCTTTCCTGCAGCTTTGATAGGGTTTCCTATAGGATTGTTATAGCTTCCTGCAGTTCTATCTGTGTTTCCTGTAGGAGACCTTTCCCTTTTTGTGAAGGGGTCAAAGGTTTTTTAACTTGTTTTGTTGAGGCTAACTTAATGACAGGTCTCCTAACATAGGTGATTGGTTACCTAGGAGAAGATTGTTTTGATGTTTCTTCTTCCTCCTTCTTCTCTAGAGGGAGTACTTCCTCTTGTTCTTTTAGTGAGTCCTCTATGATAATAAGAATCTTGGTAGGGGTTTTTGGTCTCCCTTGTTTTATCTGGGTGCTCTTCCTTGTTCTAAATATCAAGCGGAGTTTTCTTATGTCTCTCTACCTTTGATTTGATAGGTGTACTTAGGGCATTTAAAGCAGCTACTGCCTCCTTCTCCGTAGGCTCCAGAGGCACCCTTGGTGATTCCTCTTCTTCCTTGCTCTGTTTTTCAGAATTTTGTTCATCTTTTGTCTCATCTATTTCTACCTCCTCTTTTTCATGCTATTATTCTTCTTCTCCCTCACTAGAAGTAGGGGTTTTGTCATACTCAATGGCTTGAATTTCATCTTCTTCCTTCATGTTTGCAAATGTTGACGATGTAATAGGGATTCTCAAATTGTTTAGATCATCTTCCAAGATGAGTTTGATCAACCCATGGTGTCATATTTCTTGATGTTTCCCTTCTTGTACATTAATGGTCATGTTTATTATTGATTGTAACAAAAATTAAGGTACATTAAGTTTGTTATGAGGAGGTGTCTCCCCTCCGAATCTTAGCTCATGGAGGAGTCTAAAATGGTACCCATACACTACACTGTATCTACCTTCACAGGAAATATACTTGATGATGTGATAAATTACTTATTTCCAAGTATATGGAATGCTTGCCCTTCTAACCCCATTTTTGTCTTCATTTGGTTCTTCTCTTTCCAAGAAAGAGCCCTTCTTGGCAAGAGTGTTGTTATATTTGTCCTCTTTTCTCCACTGCAATCCTAGGGGGAGTGTAGTTATCCTGATAATACTCTAAGGGGTAATTGTTACTAACAAACCCTCACTATAGCAGTTGCACTAGCTCCAGCTATAGGTATGAGTAACATTGTGAATTCCCTAGCCAAATCATCACTGTATCGCCTAAGTAGCTCAACAAATCCCATGCATTGATGCCTTGTAAAGATTTGTATCACAGGAGGATACTGGTGTATTCTGGTTGTGCTTGTGGGCCCTCCTTTGTTGAAACCCCCTGTCATATTTTTTGGCAATTTTTTCTCTGAATGTGGTTTTTGTGGCTATAGTTTAAGAAATTTTGTAGGTGATGAGGGCTTAGAGTTTATCCTTCATTAACTTTCATAGAAATCTATCTATCTCTATGCATATTGCAAATACTTAAAATAAATGAGGATTTCTTCCCCTTTTTTTCTACAAATGAAAAACACAGAAGTTATGGCACCTACCTTCCTTTGCTATTCTCTAATGATGAGAACTCTTGAATTGATGGTCCTTCAGTGTCCACCTACAACACTGTGTGATGATTATCCCTGTATCCTGTAGCTTTCCTATAGTTTACTGTACGTGCTCTTGTTTTCTGTGTTTGGTGGCTATTTCTTGTAGGTGCTCACTGTAGGGAGGATGAGAGTAACTTTTTCCTTTGATGACTCCTCGAGGTTGCATCTATCTTCAGATTTGTTGAAATAACCAATACTTGGCATGGGATTTAATTATTATTTTTGTTTGTGGATGATTTCGTTGGGTGATGTGTTGAATGGCCAAGTACGAATTCCTCCTTTTGGACCGTTGGTCCCACTACAAGTTCATCATATCACCTTACCTCGTAGTCATCTCCCACTTCTATTCATCGTAACTTAACCACTTTTTCGATTCATTCCTTTTTTTTATGTGATCTTGCCATGTGTGCAGTTGACTAACCCTTTACTTTTTGTTATCAAACCAAAGGTCACCAAGTTCACTTACCACCTTTGCTTATAAAATCAACTTCATACATATTCATACAGTTTAATCATATTTATACCTATGAGGGAGTATTGGTGAGATCACATACCTGTTGATCCTTTGCCTTGCTGATGCATGTTGCAGAGTGGTGTCAATTTGTTGTTCTTGACCTAGTTGCATATTCTCAACTATTTTTTTCTTCTTTTGTTGATGGTTTGTTTCTTTGATGATGTACATGTGTTGTCTTTTGTTGTTGCTGAGATTTGGAGGAGCTTCCTTATCCCTGTAGTCATTGTTCTAAAAGTGGGTTAGAGTTGATGTGGTATTTTTTTTGGAATAGGTTGCTACAAGATTTCCTACATAATGTCTATAGGATGTCATGTAGCTTCCTTTTTCTTGAATTTCCACATCTTTTCTCTGCTCTGAAGTTGAATGGGTATTGTAATGAGTGGAAGGTGTGGTTATGGAATTGTAGGTGAGGTAGGTTGTTGTTGGTATGCCCCTTTTGATGTTATTTTCCTTTTTTTTCATATTTTCTAACTTGATTTTTTCTAATGGAGATAGTGGTGACATGGTGATGAAGGGTGTTCACTAAGGTGTAGTGAAGTCAATGGCTCTTTTCATATTCCAAAATAGGCATGTATCACCATTTTTCCATTGGACTGCCCTTCCTATACTTTTTCAAGACCTCATGTAATACCTATAGGAAACTCCAGTAGTAATTACAGGAAATCTTGTCGAAAACACAAAATTGCTTGGAATTGGAATCTAGAGTTGAGTATGGATGGAAGAACATGGGGATTATGGAGGAGAAGAATTGGATGAAGGAAAACATAGTGTGCTATATGGTTTTCTTCCCTCTGTATTCTGTGCTCATCATCTTCTTGCAAACCTGCAAAACAAAATTGTTATGAGTGGCAGGTGTGAGGTCCTTGCCATTATTTTTGTATAATTTTCTTTATTTTCATTTCCCTTTTTTTTTAAAGACAACTGGGCTACCCGGAAGGAGGTTTTCATCCTTTTTTCCTGCCCTAGGTGCCTAAAAGAGGTTTTCACCCAGAGATCTTTTTTTTTTTCTTTCTTTATTTTTTTAATACTCTTGGGCTGCCTTCAAGAGGTTTTCAACCCAAAAGTTGGACTCAGATGCCTCATGGAGGTTCTCACCTGGGTCTCTTTATTTTTTCTTTTTCTTTTCTAAGAACCTGGTGAGGTGGAAGCTGAGACTCTTTCAATCACCATCACTTCCTTGTTGATACTACTGATGAATTCCTACTTTGATAAGGGCTTTTTGTATACTTTTAACCTGTACCCATTAACAAGCAAAGGGATATCCTCTGCATCGATGGTTCTTATTTGAACAATGCCATTATCATGGCACTTTTCTATCACATATGATCCAAATCATCTGGTTATTAACTTGCCTTTGAAATCTTTGTACCGGGAGTCATACAACAAGGCTCAATCTCCTTCTTGGAACAATATGTCCTTGATATTTCTATCATGCCATATTTTCCTTTGTACTTGAGTCATTTATGTGCGCAGGAGGGCCTACATCCCAATCATCTAACCCATTCAGAGTGAGAAATCTTTCGTGTTGTGCCCTTGTGACATCTAGATCTAATTGTGATCCCATCCTTAAGGTATTTTATTCAAATTCAATGGACATCAGGGCTTTCTTCACATAGACCATCTCATAAGGAGTGAGGCCAATGGTGGTCTTCCAAGTAGTATTGTAGTCCCAAGTGGCCTCCACCTATCTTTCTTCCTAATCCTTTCTGCTGTTGCTAATCACTTTCGTCAGAATGCTTTCCAATTCTCAGTTGGTGACTTCTACTTTCCCATTAGCCCGTGGGTGGTAAGGAGTGGACTTTCTGTGCTTGATCTTATTCAAATTGACTGCCTTGATTAATGACCATATCTCTAGGGTATCCAAACTTGTAAAACACATTCTCCCTCAAGAATTCAACCACCTTTTCTTTTGTGGCTGCCTTGACAGATTTTGCTTCAGCCCACTTTGTTAAGTAGTCGGTGCACACAGTGATGTACTCATTCTATCTAGATGGAGGGTCAATGGGCCTGATGAAATCCATGTCCCACTTGTCAAATGGCTCGAAAGTCACTTGATTTTGCAAAGGCATTTCATCCCTGGGGGTATGTTTCCCCATCCTTTTCCATTGATCAAACTGGCTCGTATACCTTTCTACATCTTGGTGGAGAGTGGGCCAATAATAGCCAGAGAATTATTGTTAAATAATTCGGGTGAGGATGTTTGCGTAGGTAAGTTGGGCTTAGGTTTAGGAGAAAGTATAAATTTAATAAGAGTCAATGTGATAATTCATATATGGAAAACATAAGTATAGGGATAACCCATAACACTAATATAAATTTAGATAATAATAATAATAACATTAAAATAAACTTATGTAATAATAATAATAATAATAATGTTTTGAAACATATTAATGAATATAATGATAAGACTAACAAAAATGAGAATAGTAATAATTATAAAATTAACTATGAACGGGATGCAGCTAATAATAATGGTATTACTTATAAAAAATATAATGATAATAATAATAATAGCAATCCTTCTCCTCCTCATAATAATAAGGTTGTCAATCTTTCTAGTTTTTCCTTTCCCCCTTCCGTTTTTAATCTCTTGGGTAAAGGTTTAAATTTTTCCGTGGCCCCTAAGAAGATCCCTGTAGAAGACATTATTTGTGAATTAGGTTTTGGGATTAAGGACTTAACCAATAATATTAAGGACACTATTAGGAAAGATTGTGTCGTTGTCCTTAGGAAGGAAAAGTCCCCATGCAACAACATTAGGAAGGATGAATTTGATGCCCTCGGATCATTAAACCAGAATAAAGATATCGTGGTTCTAAAAGCTGAAAAAGGAGGGGCTGACGTCATCCTTGACAAAGAAGATTATCTCAAGAAGATGTTGGATCATCTCTGTAATAATGGAGGCTATAAAAAGCTGTCCAAGAATCCCTTGAAAAACTTCTCAAGAACTGTGGCTAGTGCTATCAAGTCTAGTAACTCTGTGGGTTCTCTTTGCCATAAACTCATTGAGAGTAGCCCCATTACTTCGAGGATCTATGGGCTTCCAAAGATTCATAAGGAGGGGGCTCCCCTTAGGCCCATCGTCAACACCATTGGTTTTCCTACTAACCTTTTTGCTAAAAATGTTGCCTTGAAATTGAGGCCCTTAGTTGGCCTCACAGGGTCTTTCGTCAAAGACTTTGCATCCTTTGTTGAAGAACTTAAGGCATAAATCTTGACCAGGGGACATTATTGTGAGTTTTTATGTGGTCTCCCTTTACACGTGCATTCCTATAAATGAGGCCATTAATGTTATTAACGAACTCACATACCCTGATACCGCTCGGTTAGTGGAGATTTGTCTCACTTACACTTTTTTCAACTTTCAAGGTGAGATCTATGAGCAGACATGTGGTGTTGCCCTGGGTTCCCCCTATCTCTTGTTGTTTCTAATCCTTTTATGGAATATTTTGAATCCAAGGCTTTGGCCTTAGCCCATCTCTTGCCCAAGCTCTGGAAGAGATTTGTGGATGACACTGATGTCATCTAGTCTCATGGCCAAGAAGAATTGGATCTTTTCTTCAAGCATCTCAACAACCAATCCCCCGCCATTAAGTTCACGATGGAACAAGAAGTAGATGGATGCCTTCTTTTCCTCGATGTCCTTATTTCAATGAATAATGATGGTTCCTTCTCCCAACAAGTGTTTCGGAAGAAAACACATACTGAGCAGTATCTTCATGCCAATTCCCATCATTTCCCTGCTCAAAAGTTGGGTGTTCTCAACATGCTTGCCACTCGTTCATTGAGAATCTCCGATGAAAAGAGCCTCGATAAAGAGAAGGCTCACATCCTTAATGTCTTTGTTAAGAACAGTTACAGTAAGCACCTTGGTCAGAAAGCTTTCCTTAAAGCCAACAAGAATTCATTGGTCAAGAAAAACCCTAAAGATCAAGTCTCAGGGGTTTATCTCCCTTTCATCCAAGGGACTAATGATAAGAATGCAAGGATTCTTAGGAAGCATAATGTTCCCTCTACATTTATACCCCTTAACACAATCCGTAGCTCCCTCCGGTTAGTAAAAGACCCGGTTGACCCCAAGGATATGAAAGGTGTCTATGTTATTCCCTATTCTTGTGGGACCTCATACATTGGTGAGACGGGTCGTTCTATTAATCAAAGGATCAATGAGCACTCAACTGACTTAAAACATGGGAGGACCCGATCGTCTGCCTTAGCAGAGCATGCTGAAAAGATGAAGCATCATATATGTATTGAGGAGGCTCATGTTATTGCTAGGGTTTCTCAGTTTCATCACCAGAAATTTAGGGAAGCCATTGAGCTTGAAAGAAGGCCAAACAATCTCCATAGAGATGGCAGTTGGAAAATTAGCAGTTGTTGGATCCGTGCCCTCTCTTCCTAGTTGTTTCCCCCTGCCCCCACTCCTTTTGTTGTTCTCCCCCCTCGTTTTCTAGATTGTCGGTTGTTCCTTTTTATATTCCCTTTTAATTTTATTTTTGTTCACCTGTTCTCTTTCCCTTCGTCTCGATTAATATTGAAAACTTTATTGTTTGCTTAAGAAATAAAAATCCTTTTATAAAAATTTCTTTTCCTAATTAGTGATGAAAGATTTTTATGATGAACTAACATTCTTTAAAAAAAAACTTATTTCTCAGTTAATTTTTGTTTATCCTTGATCCCTTATTCAACTACCTTAATAAGTTATCATTTAAAGAATTATTCTTATTATATTTCAGATAAGGCTTAAGTCTATTCTATTTTAATAGCTTTATTAATAAATATAACAATACTAACTTACAATTAAATAACTAAATATTTAATTATATAATTTTAATAGAATATGAAATATTTAATTATATAACTCTTATGTATATTTAATGTAAACCCTTTTGATTCATGTTAATTAAATATGTTACCTTATTTATATATGTTTTAAACTAACTTTCCATTAACTATTTAATGTAAATTTAATATTAACCCATTTTAGTTTAATAATAATAAAACTAGCTTACTATTAATTATGTAACTTTAACTTATTTATATATTTAATATATTACCCAGTTTATATTTGGTACTAAACGAACTTTCAATTAACTAACTAAATATGTATTTATCTTACTTAAATAGATGTTATTTCAAGTAAATAATTAATTCCTAGTGATTAATTTTCATTTAAGTATAGTTATGTTCTCCTGTCCCTGTCCCTTGGTCCAGTCCAACTAGCAGTTTCCCAGTCAAACATAGTCGTTAGTGAGTCTAGCTTACCAATTCAATATAGTTGTTGCATGGTCAAATATAGTCGTTGGATGTTCTGCTCTAACTTTTCAACTTGCAACCTGGATCTGATTCTTCAACTTGTCCTGACGATGAACTACACTCGTTGGTTCAAAACGCGTCGACAAATGCATTCGAATGTGATTTACGCTGAAAATTTTTCTCGGAAAACCTGATATGGATCACAGAAACTTAAATTCAACAACTATAGTAATTAGTTTGATGCATTTGACATTAGTTAGTCTTTCAACTTCAACATCTTATTTGGCCTCTTCCCTAGGCATAAGAGACTATATATTATTTTGCAGTTAGTCAATTCATTTTTAGAAATATTTTCAAGTGGCAGACTAATGTTAGCATTAGTTTGAGGTTATTAAATATTATGTATTATTAAGGTACGAAAATAATTTCCAGTAGGTTTTTCCCATCTAATTTCTCTAAAATCTAGCAGGAATTTATCAAAATCACAAGTTTAATGGGTAACCCCTGCACAATCAATGTGCCCTAAGGGTTTTTCAGGGTACTGAATCCATATATACAATCAAAAAACCAGTTTAAATAACACAAATCAAGATTTCACCTCAAATTTTTCTGCCAGATTCCAACACCAGAAAGTCCAAAAAGTCGCACTAAAAACAACTTCGTTTCCAAGTCCTTTCCTATTTGTTAAGTGGGTATTTTAATCACCCACTTTTTGAGGATAAACATCATAAATGTTTTTCACTCAATATTCAAGGATAAACCTTCATATATGTTTTTAAGGATTATATATATGTGTGTGGGTGCGCGCATGTGTGCTTCTCCTATAGTGCTTTTGATGTATGTTACAATTGAAACAATATATATGTGTGTGCGTGTTTTGTCTTTTGATGCTTTTGATTGTAGCTTAAATGAGATGACTAAGAAGTTTGGAGAAAATTGACATTATAGTTATAATGTGATTTATTAATTTCGTTCTATATTTTGACATTGTAGTTGTAATGTAATTTATTTTCAGAAAAATTAGTTAAAGAGGTAGATTTGTATAAGGAAATGATTCATTGAAAATTTTACAAGAAAATGATTGTATTAGTATGAAGAATTGAATGCATTGTATGTGGAGTATGTTTTGGAATTATAGAGGTTTTCAAACATGATCAAATGGAAGGAAATTGACGGATCATCTATTATATTCATGAAATTACAAGTGAGAAAGGATGTTTCTTGGTATGATTTTGTAAAAATATAATCAATGATGTTGTTGCAAGCTAGTTGGTTCAATGTCCAAGCCATAAAATTTAACATGAATGAAATATTACTAGCATAAGTCAAAGACACCACACAAAAAATGCAACCTAAATTGGAGAAAATGTTGAGATTGAGGACAATTGACGATAATGTGGACAAAGTTGTTTTTTGGTATGTAAACCAAAGATGCCGCATTAAGGATGAACAACACTACACACTCTAAAATTTTAAAGAAAAGTTGAGACCCTTCTTAGGGTAGAAACATTTGTCGAGAAATGTGAGTTGAGCTAGATAAAATGACACCCCAATGGAAAGGCATTAGGCATTTATTAGCATTTTATTTATGAAAATAATGGAAATTAGGAGAAAATGAAGGTGAAAGGTCATAGGTTGCATGGGAGGAGGAAAATGAAGGAAAATAATGGAAAATTATAGAAAATGAAGAAAATAGAGGCATCATTAATAAAAAAGTATTTGAGGATCAATGGGCAAGCTTGGTTAGTGCTAAGTCTTGGTTAGTTCAATGTTGGAGTTCTCTCATTTTCTCTTTCTCTCTCTCATACTCTGGGATACTTAGAGTTTTCTTGGAGCACTCTTGGAGGGTGTGGCATACTTAGATTCTTGGAGCAAGAAGGTAAAGGAAGAGTAGGAAATTGAAAGAAGACATCGACATTAGCAACTACATCAGATTTTCTTGCAGGTACCAAGTTGCATGTAAGATTTCTTCACTAGTTTGGACATGCATGGCATCTGTGTTGGGGAGATAGATATGTGTTATAATTCCAACATTAAATCATCAATCCGAGACTTGTAAGCACCGAGGCACAAGCACATGTAACGCAGGATCAGAGTGCCAAATCTAAACTAACATCATGAAATCTGAAATCTATTCCTAAATTAAGTACAGAATTCCCATTCCTAATTTGAAACTAATCCATTGATAAAAACATGCTCAAGCAATACCAATCACTGTTCAAACGAAACTAACTCTAATTAATCATAAACCAAGCAATACAAATTACTATTCAAATGATTTTAATCTAAATGGAAATCTTAAGCTAAATAATAAGATCTAATCTAAGTACATGAATCTTAAATCAATCAACATTAATTTAAAATTATACCAAACTTATGCTAAATCATAATTCCAATAAAATTCACTCTCATTCATACGATCTTAAACTAAGACAATGGACAAACAAGACTTCAACTAATCTAATTCTCAGGATGCATAAAACAAATCAAATAAACATTCAAACTAACTTCTATGGCATCACTCTGCAATTGCTTCAAAGGAAACTATGTAAACCAAGATTCTAATTGACATGCTTTATATCTAAAAAACTGCAAAATAAGAAACTACTTTATCCTTAGATTACTTTAATCAAACTCAATAAATCATTCAAACATAAGCACATTGACTAGTGGTTCTACCAATAACTAACTACAATTATAATGAATTTCAAAACTAAACTACAACTCCAAACAATGATTTAATGGTCTCGTTGCATTGTTTTCAAATACTTGATTGCCAAACATAATGTTACAAGAAATAATAGTGAATCAATAAGGTACGGAATCGATTTCAATTCATATCTAAAAGAAATAGAGTTATCGATCTCTTGTTTATCCAATTAAGAAGCACCTTTAAGTATTCCAATCGTAAACTTGTAACAAAGGGATTATTCATGCAAAAAAAACATTGATCAACACCATTCATTAGCTTGCAACGAGTTGGAGATGATATGTCTATTTAATTCAAGAAAACAAATTACATCCTTGAGTACAAAATCAGAATTATAAGATCTAATTAACAAATGCTTTCAAAATAAAAATCCCTATCTTTATATCTAGCCTAAATCCCAGGTCATATGAAATCAGTCAATAAACAGTCTACTATGCAAGCATTCTAAATGATCTAAGCACACAACCATCATTCAATTTTCCATGATGACTGTGTTACGTATTCAATTCAAAATCCAAACCGTGTGCTAAATGAAAGCTATTATAACAAAACTCAAGAAACCTTTCACAAAAAGAATTACACTTCGACTTCAATTCAATCTTATTGTAATCATGCTAAGTTCCAGAACCATCGAACTCAACTGCAACTGATATTTATTTCACTACTTTTGAGAATTCCTCACATAGGCATAGTGTTACAAAACGCAGTCTTGAATAGAAAACAACATAGAACAAAACCAATTTCGATGTTAATATTATGATATGGTAATTAACCCCTGTATGTTTCCAGATTAAGGATATTCTCAAACATTCTACGATATGAAACCATTCATGCATTAGAAAGCATCACTCAATACAATCCTTTCTCGTCTTTTGATGATTGAGGAATGTGATCTATCACATTCAGTTCAGATCTACGAAACAGAGTAGATGTTTTAAGTACAAAATAAAGATAATGATTCTGAGGTCTAAGTAGTAACTTTCTTAAGCAACCTTCACACTTATAACTATTGATCAAATGCAATTCCTATTATCTATATTAACTGTAGAACTTGTTCTAAGGGTGTGTTGGTCCCTTTCCACTCTCAAAACAAGTTTTAATTAATGCAATACTCTTTTAAAAATCACGAACACTACTTACAATAGATTGAGTGTAGAATTAGAGTTTTGTGTTATGATTCAACAATAATACATTTAAACAAACTTCAACAAAGATTCCATTGTATTCATAACGTAAACAATATTACATGCAATCCTTTTGATTGCTACAACCCGTTGCCACCAGTGTTCATGCAAAGAGAATCGATTTTATATAGAGCTGTCAATTAGAAAAAAGAATAACTATTTGACTATAAAAAGAAAATACAACAGTAGGCTAAAGGAGGCCGCATGCAATCTTCTAGAGATCCTTCAAATGGGGGGATGGTTAGGTTCATCTTGATCATTGCATGGATGGAGGAACAATTTCCATGTTTAGCATAAAGAAATTCATCAAATCGTTTTCCTTGACATAGACCCAAAACCGTCCATAACCAAAACCGTTCAACGATTCTCTACTTACACAGACACTAATTATGTACTTAAAATTGTTTTGAACATAACTTCTTGTTGGTGATGAATTTTGACAAACTGTTTCCAGGTTACATGAATGAGGGTATTTTGAACAAGCTCCAAGTCTCATAATTTCGATTTTCTTTCCCATTTTATCACAAATTTGATATTTTCACGTACAAGAATTCTACATTATGTACTTAACTTGTAGTAGCTAGTTTAATTGACTTGTGAGGAATTTCGGCAATGGAACCCTATGACAAATGAACTTAGAAAAATCATCATTAGAAAATCATGGAAAAATAATATTTAATCATTGAAAATTCAAGAAAACTAATGATAATTAACCACAAAGTGTAAGACATGAATTGGCGGCAAGTTGTGGAATTACGGTATGAAATGAGTTAAAAATGTTGGAATTTAGGTTATGAAATAGTGGTATTGTGCGATGGAAAAATGGGCATATTCGAGGCCTAACAATATGCACATGGATTCTTGGTCATGATTTGTCATTGGCATGGAGGATTTCCTAGATTGGTAGTGGATTGCCTAGTCTTGCCATTTCCTGGATAGCCATGGTGATTGTGGGTTTAATTTCATTATTTTGTTTTGGTTGGTTCTCATGTTTCCTCAACTTGGGTTGAGTTATTAGTTCCTAGAGCCTTGGTTGGACAAATGGTCTAGAGCCCTGTAACAAATTGGGTTGAGTTACTAGTCCTAGACCCTTGGTTGGACAAATACTTTGGAGCCCTTGGTGGGTTGAGTTACTAGTCCTGGAGCCTTGGTTGGTCAAACGCTCTAGAGCCCGGCGGAAACTGTGGGTTGAGTTACTAGTCCTGAAGACTTGGTTGGAACAAACACTCTAGAGCTGTGGATGGCTAGAATGCAGACCAATCTGGTGATGGTTTTGGTGATGTTTGACCATGAGTTGGAATCACTGTTTGATGGGTTGAGGTGGATGGCCTATGGAAGCCCTATATGAGTTTTGATTGATGTGTTCTATGAGATCCCATATTCATACTTGGAATATGGCACTGGGGTGAATGGCTGAAGAGATATTTGGCTCAGCCATTCTACGGTCGGGTGGAATGTGGTAGTCCCATCTCCGGTTGGTTCATTGCATTCATTAATGAGAAATCCATTCCCTTGATTTTCATGTGTAAAGGTACTAATGCATTTATGGATTTTATGGATAATATGTTTATTGTATTTTTGTTCCTATTATGCTGGTTATATGCACATTTTATGACAACATTTATGTATGGATATCAACATGTTTTTACTTATATGTGAATGGATAATGTGTCTATGACCTAATAGATGATAATGCAACAAATGGCATGAGGGAACAATGGTTCATAGTGATTCTCAGATAAGTATGAGATCCCTACACTTAATTATGTTGTTTACACATGTAGATTATGTGCCGAGGATATGTTTCGCAAAATGATTGTCATGGCAAGCAGGGATCTAGTCAAGGTCTTGACCAAGTATTTTCTTCAGCACATGAATTTCCATGTTACTTTACTGATTTGAAAAGATTGATAAGTTTTGGGTAGTGTCCTGAGCTCTGAGCCTAAGAAAGTGGCTTAAATCTCGGGGTCATTGGCATAACATTGAAAATTTTGGTCCAAAGTCGTTGGCAAGCAGGCATGTGAGAGCGAATTTAGGTTGTTGGGCACTCCCTTGCCCATAGCATGAGAGCGACTATGGATCAAGAGACTTAAAACAATAGTGGGACCCACAGACAGGCTGTCTAAGTGGTTAACTTGTCCTGTGATGGTTCTGTTGATGATGTTGGATGTCTATATGGTGTGTTTCCATCGGTTCCACTTCCTGAAGGTAACTTAGGAGGTTGAATCATATCATAGTGGCCTCTCGTCGCATGTTTACCTTGGTTGGTTGGTTGCTTGGGTAGATGTGGGAGGAGGGTATTACATAGTGGTATTAGAGCGTGGTTGCACTCTCCTTGGGTTGTCTGTTGATCATGCTTTCATGTTGGTTGCATATGTGTTCCTTATGCATGTAGTCCATGTACTTGTTGCATTTGCATAGTGTTGATATTGGTTATAGTGACGTCACCATGTGAAGGTTGAAGGTGTTCTCATGGAGTATGTATTCATGTGTATATGGTTGATTATGCATTGTTAAGCACGTCAGTGTTCACATGTTATCAAATGCATGTGAGGTGGTTGTTGTTGTCATGCATGAGTTCATGGTTTGTGAAGTTGATATGGTCATGCATGAGGTCATGGTTTGTGAAGTTGATATGGTCATGCATTGATGACTGGGCTCTAGCTAGAATGGTGTGTATATGGTTTTGTAATTATTTGTTATATGTATATATGAAGTTGTTCTGCATGTATGGTCTTGGTTATAGTTATGCATGAATGGTAGGTCAAATATGCCTTGTGAAGTCATTATATGCAATTTAGGTCATCATGATGTTATTGGTTGTTATGATGCTAATGTGTTGAATGATGTTAGGGTCCCACTCTAACCCCCTTATTTATGTAATGGGACCACGTCATAGTCAAGAGTCAATAAAGCCCATATTAATAATTGTAAGTGGTTAATCCGCAATTAATAACGGAACCATAGTTAGTTGCAAATGGGTTGTAGTATTAGATAGCTAATAGCGGAACCATAGTTAGTTGCAAATGGGTTGTAGTATTAGATAGCTAGTATTTCATGTGATTTACGCCAAAACTCTTCTTATAAGCACTGAGATCTGGTTGATTTCTAAAATTCGCATTTCATTAAAAACACAGTGAGACTTTATATATCAAAATAATGCCCTTCTCTGTTAATAATAAATTGTTTTTAATGGAAGCAACGAGGAAGCGAGTATGACACATTGATGAAACATAAATCATAGAATAAGTTGTTCCTGGCAATTTCTTCTCAAATGCAAATGCAAGTTCCGAACAATTTTTTTGGTCAATGCATTTTTAAATAGTTGTAACACAGTTGATAGTTCATAGATGTTTTGGAGTGTTTTTTTATTTTTATTTTTATAATTTAATAGAAATTTTGGAATCACAAATTTAATTATGATTTTTCCAAAAACCCTAACCTTTAAATAATTAATAATTAATAATATTTTCCTTATTAAAATTAATGATTAACAAAAATATATTTTAAATAACAAAACATTACCATCTCACAGAATTATATTATTTTAAATTAAATATTAGCAATGACCTTATATATTTAATAATCTACCCACCGACCAGACAACGATGTTTTTTTATAAAACAGAAAGTATTTAGCGTTTAGTCAATGTTCTTGGCAAATCCATTTACGCGCATCTCTCACCACTTGCAAAACATTTTCTATTCCTATTCATATAAAAAAAAAGTTGGTGACGGGCACACCGATTTTGTTGTTATGTATGAGATACATCAATACTCACCAATTGCTATCTTGCATGGGAATATAGTAATCAATTTGATGTATTGGACATCAGTTAGTTTTTATAGGAATATAGCAATTAGTTTGATGTATTGGACATTAGTTAGTTTTTACGGGATATTAGTTAATTAGTTTGAGCCTCTATAAATAGATGGCTCTTTAATGTCTTTGTTAAGAATGGTTACAGTAGGCACCTTGGTCAGAAAGTTTACCTTAAAGGCAGCAATAATTCATTGGTCAAGAAAACCCTAAATATGACCAACTGAGTCTTAGGGGTTCATCTCCCTTTCATCCAAGGGACTACTCATAAGATTCCTAGGATTCTTAGGAAGCATAATGTTCCCTCTACTTTTAGACCCCTTAACACTATCCGTAGCTCCCTTCGATCACTAAAAGCCCTGATCGACCCCAAGGACATGAAAGGTGTCTATGTTATTCCCTGTTCTTGTGGAACTCCCTCCATTGGTGAGACAGGTCCTATTAATCAAAGGATTAATGAGCACTCATCCAACTTAAAACATGGGAGGACCCAGTCGTCCGCCTTAGCAGAGCACGCTGAAAAGACGAAACATCATGTATGTGTTGAGGAGGCTCGTGTTGTTGCTAGGGTTGCTTAGTTCCATCACCAGAAATTTAGGGAAGCCATTGAGATTGGAAAAAGGCCAAACAATCTCAATAGAGATGACAACTGGAAAATTAGTAGTTGTTGGATCCATGCCCTCTCTTCCTAGTCGTTTCCCGTGCCCCGCTCCTTTTGTTGTTCTTCCCCCTCGTTTCTGGATTGTTGGTTTTTCCTTTTTATCGTCCCTTTGATTTTTATTTTTGTTCACCTGTTCTCTTTCCCTTCCTCTCGATTAATATTGAAAACTTTATTGTTTGCTTAAAAAATAAAAAATCTTTTTATAATTTTTTTTTTTTATAATTAGTGACGAAGGTTTTTTATTATGAACTAACCTTCTTTAAAACAAGCTTCTTTCTCCCCATTGGTTTAGTTTAAAAAAGAAAAATTATCCTTGATCCCTTATTCAACTACCTTAATAAGTTATCCTTTAAAGAATTATT
>APFE030347215.1:0-16291 GCA_000404065.3 Pinus taeda
ACAACTTATATTACTGAAAATGGGTCTTTACATAAGCCAAAACAGTCTTCTGTTATCAAATTTCCAACCCATATTACATTGTTGTTTCAGCTATATATAGAGCTCTTATTCTAACTGATCAAGATTCCTCCTCAAGCATGGGGGGAATTTGAAAACTACTTCTATTACTAACAACTCTTAAACTCTAACTACTTTAATAAATACAACATACTATTGACTGGAGTTTTTTTAGAGATCTAAATCAACTATGACTCTAACTCCATATTACATGCATAATGACCTTAATTAAGATGATTCCTTTCTTTGACATTTGGTTCTCTTTCAGTTTGGTGGATATGGGTGTTTAATGCTCCATGTTGACCTTGGATGATGTATCTTCTTCACTGTTCAGAAAAATTAGGAGACTGTCCTTGCTTCTTGACTTTATGGTCTTCGAATCTTCATAAGTCGGTTTTTTGTTGTTGTCCCTAAAAATATGATGGTGGCCATGTTTTGATGTGCTTCCCATTGTTATGAAACCTAATTTATTGATGTGTTGTCCACTGTTTTCCATTTGTGAAGATAAGACCGCCTTTAAGCTGTCTGATATTAGATTGTTTTAGCTTCAGCAGTTTCGTAGCGCGCTACGAAACTGCTGAGCTTTAGTCATCATCTTCAGCATAACAATCAGAAAAACTCTGTTCTTGTCTAAGTGTTGCCATTCTATAATAGGATTTCCATAATTAAGATTTGATCCAACAGAACTGGAACCAATTACTGCAAAACACCCTGCTCAACGAATTTCTTGTGAAGAGATTTTGACCCCTGTATGGACCAGAGAAACCAGGAAAGGACTCCTCTGAAAATAAATCACTGACATGCTTGTCCCAAATCAGATGGAACAACTCCTTCATTGACAATCCCATAGTAATTGTTGCATTCAGGTTACCACCAACTTGAATAGCATCAATGACCTCTCCAAAAGTTGGCTGTTTGAGCACATCCACAAGAATCCATTACTGCCCTGCACACATCATCAAAGTAGCGTAAGCCTATTTTGGAACAGACCTCTTCAGGACTTGTCTGTGCCATCAAAATCTCCATTAATAAGTCTCCATATTGCGAGACTACACTTTTACATTCCTGGCTAGCAAGCCCCGAGGCACCAATAGCTTCATTGATTTGCGCCACAATCCCCGAGGGACCAGCAAGCAAAGAGGTTCCGGAATCCACAATGGCAGCACAACCTCCACTGCAAAATCCTGTTGATTGACCACCTATGAGGAAGTCCCGCATGTCAAACTTCCAGTAACCTTCACGTGTGACTTGGAACATAAGTGTGTTTACTCTGGAAATGATCGGGATCTACACCACCAAAGACAATCTCTCCGCCCTCTTCATCATCCACTTTTCGATTCATCCAGAAAGAGAAAACAGGTTCTTTGATTAGGCCCTGGTTAACCATATTATACCAGACTAGCACAACATTGCCTACTGAGATTTTCTGAAAGCCAAGCCCAAGGATACCATCAAATTTTGCAGCTAGGAAGGTAAGGCCTGGCTCTTGTGTGACTTCAGCAAAAACTTGATCTTTAACTACAAGTTCCCTAGCAATCACGTGATCTTGACCCAAATATCCAGATACCGAGCCACTTCCATACTGAATACTAAATGGTTTACCATTGACACTATAGGAGCTTGATTGGCTTCCCTTGTATTTTTAATGAAAATAGCAAGCAATCGACAAGTAACATTTCGATGAAGGCACCCAAAGATTAGAGCTTCCTGTGTCGAAAATTACAGTGAACTTCTGAGGAGGAGTACCAAGACCAATTTCTCCATAATACTGAGCATTTATTTCACCATCTTTATCTTCCACAGTATTAGGAATGTTCTCTTCAACTTCAGCTTCTTTAGGAATTGATTTGGTGTTGCTCATCTTTTTCAGCTTTGCAACAAAAAGCCATCCATGCTATGAACATGTGGATAGAAACGCCTTGTCTTTTCCAAAGATGGGTGAAAGCGGTGTTCCCTAAAACATATAAACCCATGTCGACCGAAGCCCAAGCCACATGGGACAACTTTTTCATCACGCTTGCTAGGTGCATAGTTCACAACTGCCTCATTCTCTGCCACAGTAATTGAGCAAGTTGAGTATGCTACATAACCTTCTGATTTTGAGCCTGCATCCGCCACATCAATTGCTGCAAGAAGTAACTGCTTTTGCAGAAAAGCACCTTTCGTTATACCCACCGCACTCTTCTTACTTTTCACATTTTCATCTTTCCAAATGATACCAGTGCCACTGCAGGATGCATCTAACAACACCCTCTCAACACTTTTGGCAGCTTTTTGCCATCATAGTTGCAGATTATGCTGTTGCTGGGTGCTGGAACCCTCCACGGAGCCAAGCACTACACACAAGGAAACTCTGTTTCTAACTCTGTTATGCTATTGTGTAAACACCATAGCGGAGAAGTGGAATGTTACAGCAGATTTTTTAAATTTCGATACACCCATATGTAGAGGAAAGGAGAACCAATTGTCAAGATCAAAATGGTTCATTGTCTGTTCTCAAAATAGTCCCTGAATGTTCTGATAATTAAATTTATGCTTGATGAACCAATGTAAAGTCAGTCTTAGAACACTTCCGCAGTTTAGATAAGACCAATCAAAGCATTATTCGCAGTCTTATCAGTAGCCAAAACAAGTGCAGTACTGGCTCCAAATGGTATGAACATTAATGCCTACTCCATGCCCATGGAAACAAGAACAATGCTGAAATATGACTTGCTTCTTGACTTTGTTTTTAATCTCAATCCAGCTCTGATAGAGAAGAAACACGGGACTTCCATCCACAAGAACCCTTTGAGAAATTTTTTGAAAAACGAATGTTCAGGATTTAAAACATTTTTTCTTCAGTGATAACACGAGGAAGGAGCATAAAGAGCTGAAGTAGAAGTCACACATATGTGGAAATGCAAATGCATATATGAAATTCGAATTTTATAAATGTACATATGAAATATGGCTTTTGTGTATGCCCAAGTAGACGTGTTCACATATGGAAGACGGTTTAAACATATTTGTGACTTCCTATATGCATGTTTCTATATATGTGCATATACGGAAGATGGATTTCATATATGTACTAATTCTATATATTCACATGGACATGGAAGTCTGAATATACTGAAATCACACATATGCAAAAATACAAGTGTATTTATGAAAGTTGATTTCCATATATGTGCACAAGGATGTTTATGTGCATGTACAGGAATTGAACATATATGGAAGATGAACATATATGGAAGATGCCTTTGTTATATGCACATAGATATGGAATTGTGCATATACGAAATTAATAGATATGTGGAAAACATATTTCATAGATGCACACTTGCATATCTATGTGCATATGCATAAGTTATGGATATATGAAAGATGGTTTTTGTATATGTGCAACTTCTATATATGCACATAGATATGGAAGCATGCATATGCATATGTCAAACATATAAGGAAATGTAAGTGCATTTATGAAATTTGACTTTTATATATGTGCTTACATATCTATATGCATATACAAAGGTCTACACATGGAGTATGGTGTTTGTATATGTGTAGTTTTTGTATATGCACATAGATATCCAAGCACATGTATAGAAGTTGACTTTCCTATATGCACTTGCATTTTCATATTTGTGTGATTTCCATATATGTATGCTTCCATATCTATGTGCGTATACATAAGCTTCACATATACATAAACCATCTTCCGCATATGCATGCTTCCATACTTATGTGCATATATAGAATTTATCCATATAGAGAAGTTGTGAATATATGGAAGTTATCTTTCCTATATGCATGCTTCCGTATACATGTGTGTGTGTGTGCATATATAGAATCTGCACATATACCGAATATATGCAACTTTTTATATTCACATATATATGGAAGTGTGAATACGTCAGAAGATGGATTCCATGTATGCACAACTTCTATATATTCACATAGATATGAAAGCATGCATATATGAAATATCGATTCTATATATGTGCAAATTCTATATATGCACATAGATATGGAAGTGTGCATACAAAAAAAAATCACACATATGCAAAAATCCAAGTGCATATAAGAAATTCAACTTCTCTATATGTACTTGCATATCTATGTGCATATAGAAAAATTATAGATATAAAGAAGTCATATTCCATGTGTGGACCTCGAATCTGTATTCCATGTGTAGACCTTTGTATATGGATATAGATATGCAAAACATATATAAAAGTTGAATTTCTTATATGCACTTGGGTTTTTTCATATGTTTGATTTTAGTATATGCATACCTTTATATGTATGTGCATATACAGAAGATACATATATATGAAATCCATATTCCATAAATGCACACTTCCATACATGTGTGTGTTTGTGTGTGCATATATGGAATCTACACATATACAGAAGATGGCTTATGTATATTTGCAACTTATGTATATGCACATACAAATGGAAGTCTGGATATATGGAAGATTGATTTTGTATATGTGCAACTTCTGTATATGCACATATATATGGAAGTGTGCATATACAAAAGATGGATTCCATATATGCACAATATTTGTATATGCACAACTTCTATATATGCATAGAGATATGGAAACGCACATATAAGGAAATCACACATATGTAGAAATGAAAATGCACTTATGAAATTTGACTTCTATATATGTGCTTGCATATCTATATGCATATACAAAGGTCCAGACATGGAATAAGGCTTCTATAAATGTACAGTTTTTGTATATGCAAATAGATAGGCAAGCACATATATATAACTTGATTTTTCTATATGCACTTGTATTTCCACATATGTGTGATTTCTATATATGCATGCTTCCATATCTATGTGTATATACAGAATTTGTGCATATACAGAAGTCATCTTCCATATATACATGCTTCCATATCTATATGCATATATACAAGTTGTCTATATACAAAAGTTATACATATACCGAAGCTATCTTCTAGATATACATGCTCACACACATGCACACATACATATGCAAGCACATGTATAGAAGTTGATTTTCTATATGCACTTGCATTTCTGCATATGTGTGATTTCTATATATGCACACTTTCATATCTATGTGCATATACAGAAGTTCCACATATATGGAAACTATCATCCGTATATGCATGCTTCCATATCTATGTGCATATATAGAAGTTGTGCATATATTGAAGCTATCTTCTCTATATACATGCTCACACACACAAATATGTGCATATACATAATTTTCACCTATACAGAAGATGGCTTCTATATATTTGTAACCTCTATGTATGCACATATATATGAAAGTGTACATATACAGAAGATCGCTTCCTTATATGCATAGCTTCTATAAATGCACAACTTCTATACATGCACATAGATATGCAATTGTGAACATATGGAAGATGGATTCTATATATGTTCAATTTCTATATGCACATAGATATGGAGGCATGCATATATGAATATCACATATATGCAGAAATGCGAGTGCATATAGAAAATTCGACTTTTTATGGAAGTAGGTTGGGAATATCATGTAAGTATCTTCTATGTGTTGAGGGAAAATCATGAGTGATAACTTCTATGTGTAGAGGGAAGTTGTTGAAGTCTGAAGTTGTTTCCTTTTTTACTACCTTTTTCACTCTCCTTTATCTTTTTGTGGCCATTTTTGTAGAAATCTCAACATACTCAAGGTTATTTCAACTTATAAAAAGGTAATAATCATCCATATTTTAGAATCTATGTTTCTTTATGAATTATAATTAAAACATCTATACAATTAAAGAATATTGATCATTTTGTAGCTAATGTTGAATTCCATAGCTATATCCATTATTAGACAAGTTGCAATGCATCAAAAAAGGGATGAAGGGTATATGAAGATGACAAATGTTCACCACATGGAAAACCACCTATCAGCATGACTTGGAAGGTTATAGAGATTAGGATATCTAAGAGTCAAACTCAAAGACAAACTCTGAGTATGACGGTGCAACGATCAAGCAAAGATAAGTAGAAGATCGTGACGACATCAGGCGAGCGTGCAAAAGACTTGTTCAATTACGAGGATATGATTCGAGAAGAATCCCTCATGATATTCTCTTTTGGTAGAAAATCATGAGTAGATAAAGTTATAATTTAAATCTATTTCCTAGATGGAATAATAGTTTCATTTCTTATCAGCATAGTACTCTTGAATTAGTTTTAATGAAAACTGTATAAAATCCACAAGGAAAAACCTAAAATATAGTTCGGAATTTAAGTACAATGTGGTTTATTTTAAGTATTTTGAAAATATATTTCAAATTAATATAATCCTTTGTTTTCAATGCGTTGTTGACCAATCAGTTGATTAGTGATAGAATTACACTCATGGGAGGCCTCCCTATAGAGTTGTAAGGATAGTTAGTTTTGTTCCTATTTTAATTTACTCATAGTGTAGTAGTTTCATTACTCATTTATGTTTTAATTCGTTCATAGCATGGTAATTTTATGAAGTTTGTCTCCTTGAATAGTTTTGGTTTAAAACTTTGTTGTTTTAATTTCAGGGCGCTCATAAAATAGAAATACCAAAAAGATTTGATTTTCATGTGCATTTTCCTTCCAACAATTTTGTTTCATTACTCAGTTATTTTCATATATGATGAAACAAATGTATTTTAGAGTTAATTGCACACATTAGTAGTAATTTAGAGTTACAAGTTCTCATTTGATTCTTTCTTCTGCAAGTAGTTTCATTAGCATTCCTTTCTGCAATTGTAGTTAATTTCTTCTCATTCTGAAATTAGGAATTAAGTTTTCTTTATGCAATTTCCTTTCATGCAATTAGTGTAAAGGTTCCTTTCTATAAAGTAGTGTTGTAGTGTTTTCAATTCTGCAAGTAGCATTAAAATCTTCATTCTGCAATCTAGTGTTAGCATTTCCTTTTATGCAAGTAGAAATAGGTTTTGAATTTTGCAATTAAAATAGATTTTCAATTCTGCAAGCAATAGATTTCAATTAGTTAAGTAATTGGGTTTTGATGTAACTTTGAATAGAAAGAACTTGTGTGTGATTACTCTTTAAATATCATTCAAACATTTTTCCATACTTAGGATAATTTCATCATTAGAACAATTCAATCCATAGATATAATTCCTAGCATATATGATGCACATGCATCTCACAAGTACACAAACCTTGGTTGACAATTAATGAAATAATTTAAGAACAATTAAATTACCCAACATTTTGGCACCATTGTAGGGGAGATGTATATAGGATTCCATTCTTGGTTTGCATATCATTTTAGGTGCATTCAATTTTGTAGATGCATAATTAAAGCATGGTAAAAATAATTTATGCATAGAGAAAGGGATTCTAGGGTAGATTTGTGAGAATAGGTAGAAGTTCAATTCCAACATCACCACTCACCCCCCCTGGACCTCGTAGTGCCACACCATCGACTCATACTTGCATTCCATATTTTGCAGGCATACATAAACTTCCTAAGGTGCATAGATCTAAAATCCAACCAAAAGATTCACTAACTTCCTCTACCAAAGTTGTAGTTGAATAACCTACATCCTCAACTGAAGGAGTAATTTTCCTCTCTTCGATAAGAGAGAAACTTCTAGGATAAGAAATAGAAGTTCCTAGTGAAGAATAAGAAGAATAAACTTATTGTAATATACCATTAGTAGAGGAATCAAAAGAAGAGCTAGAAAATCCTATTACAAAACCTTATACTAGCTCTAAGGAATCTACAATGGTAGGGGAAGGATAAGGAGAAGTACACAATGTAAATGGTGAAATTAGAATTGGAGGTGGAAGGGGCGGAGGAGGAAATAAAGGAGGTGGAGGATGAGGTGGTATATGTGGTAGGGGAGAACCACATCCTTATGGATTTCCCATTTTTTATGAAGATACCACAGCCACAATAAAAAACATCTCTCCCTCCATCCTTCCTAATTTCCATGGTTTGAGAAATGAGGACCCTGAAATTTTTCATTTTTGGTTTGAAGTTTTATGTAGATCTTATGACTAATTTCTTGATCCTCAAAAAAAAATGAAATTATTTCCAGCTACTCTTAAAGATAGAGCACTTAAATGGTTCATAGGATTAGGAACACATACTATTACAACAAGGAAGAAATGAAAACAATAATCTTAGAAAAATATAAGGATTATTGCATGCCCCATAACCTTAAATATGGTGTCTTTAAGATGATGCAGAAAGAGGATGAAAGCCTTGAAGATCTAGTTGAAAGATTTTCTTACAATATTAAAAGGGCTAAGATGCATAATTTAGATGATGAAACATTAAAAGGTCTTTTGCTAAAATTCATCAGAGATGAATGGATTGACCTTCTCAATTTAATGGGAAAGGAAGATGTTTCTCAAATTTCGTTTGGAGAAATTTGTGATTTGTGTAAGAATATTTCAAGGGGTAAGGGTAGAACTGGTAAAAATCCAAGAGATCATGTGATGTCTAGAAGTATTAAATATGAAACTAGAATAGTAAGTGGAGCTGAAATAGGAAATTTGCTTGACAATTTCAAAACGGATATCCTTGGGAGTCTTAGTGAACAACTAGATACCCTTAAGATACAAAACAAGACAAAAGCCGAGAATGTTGCATTATCTATTTTATGTCCCAGATGTAGGAAGAAACATGCCTTGAGAGAATGTCCCCTTGATAGTATAGAAATTTATGTCATATGTGTTGAAAATCATAATACAAAGGAATGTCTTTCGATACTTGGTCTTAAATTTGTTTTCAGGATGAGGATGGAACAAGCCAAGTTGAATCACTCTATTTTATCACTAAAATACCATGGAAAAATCAACAATCATATGCACAACCACAGAAAAATGGACTACACACATGCCTCGCAACCTTTTCTACCGCAATCTAAAAATCCATCTTAGGCACAAGGTTGGAAAAATTATTATGGAAAATATCCTCAATATCCTCAATTCCAACAACCTTATCCTTCTTTTCCACCACAATATTATCCTCCTCAACCAACCCAACCACTTCAATTTCAAAATCCAAATCAACAACTTTCATTACCATTTCCTCAAAAACCCAATAAACTACCTACTTAACCACTTTTGAATCCAAACAATAAGAATCAACAAGTTATTTATAATTTTGAAGGAAAAAAAAATCAAACTTGTATGATTACCCCATTAGGTCTAAATGATGTTCAACTTAAATCTGGTAGGGTTTTGCAAAAGAAGTCACCAACAATCACCATCCAGAAATATAAAGAGGATGAAGTTCATGAAAAAGATGCAAATATTGATCAAGAAAATATTCTTCTAAAAGTAGATATTCCTATACAATCAAAGGATGAACAAACAAAGAAAGCTCCTATATTACTTCTACAAGACAACCTTCTATTTCTTTGCAAGATCCACCTTTTCCTGAAAGGCTCAAAATTGATAAATGAATAGAAGGAAAATTGTTTTACCATACTATGATATGCTAGGTGAACTTAAAAATATTTGCATCAAAATTCCTTTACTCCAATATATAAAGGAAAAACAAATATTTGCAAAAACTATTAAGGAGTTATGCATTAGAAAACCAATAAGAAAAAGAAAAAATGTTAAAAAGATCCAATTGGTAGGAAAAGTTGTTGATATCATGATGGAGAAACCTATTGTTCAAAAATAGCTAGATCATGGTAGTCCCATTGTGAAAATTCATATCAATGGTATTGAAATTCCAAACACTTTGATTGATCTAGGAGCATCCATCAATATTATGAGTAAATAGACAATGGAGCAACTTAAGCTTCCTAATCTTAAATATACCCCTACATTATTACAATTAGCAGATAGATTTGTTATCAACCCAGATGGAGTATTAGAATATGTGTCTATTTCTCTAGATTATTGGGAATATCCTATAGATTTCATGATTTTAACTCCCAATAATAATTAGGAGCTCATCCATTGATCCTTGGTAGAGCTTGGCTAGCTACAGCTAATGCATTCATAAGTTGTAGATCTTGTGATATGTATATCTCTTATGGGAATTCCACTAGCAAATTTACATTGTATCCTCCTACAAAAACAATAACTGAAGTAGAAAGTGAAACTTGGATTATGAAGACTTTAATGATATGCAACCCGTTTATACTCTTTCACAATTAGATGAAGAAAATAAATTGATAAATTTAATGAATAATAATTATTATTATTCATACTTTAAGCGAGATCAAAGTTTTCAAGAGCAATTCAATATTGAATATCTATCATCTCACCAAATGGATTTACATTCTATGGAAAAAGTTGGCAATTCTCAAGTATAAATTTTTCCAAGTAAAACATTGAATATTAATAATTTGGAAGAATTTCAAAAGAAAAAATTGATACAAATGCTATATAAACACTCTTCTACCTATGCATCGGAGTATACTTATATGAAAGGATTTGATCCTAAAACTTGTATGCATCATATTTATATTCAGGAAAATGCCAAACCAGTTAAACAACCTCGGAGAAGGATGAAGCCTAATTTGAGAGAAATTGTTGAGTAATTACAAAAGCTAATGTGAATTTCATCTATCCAATATTAGATAGTCAATGGGTTTCACCTTTAGTGATTGTTCCAAAGAAAAACGGAAAATGGAGAGTGTGTATTGACTATAGGGAATTAAAAAAATCTACTTTGAAAGATCATTTTCCACTACCCTTTATAGATCAAGTATTAGATACCTTGGAAGCAAAGAAGTATTTTTCATTTTTATATGGTTTTAGTAGATACAACCAAATCCAGCTAACACTAGAAGATCAAGATAAAACTACTTTTACATGTCCATGGGAAACATATGCATATAGGGTACTTCCCGAATCCCTTTGGATTATGTAATGCACCTGCCACATTCCAGAGAGTAGTTTTAGGTATCTTTTCTGATCTAATTCATGATTGTGTGGAAGTATACATGGATGACTTTACTATGTATGGTAATACTTTTGAGGAAACTATTGAAAGTTTGGAAGAAGTTCTTATCAGATGTAAAGAGGAAAACCTTTCATTAATCCATGAGAAACGTTTTATAATTTTCAATGAAGGGATTGTTTTAGGCCACCATATTTCAAGTGATGAAATTAATGTGGATACATATAAAGTAGAAATAATTTCCAAATTTTCAATTCTTGTTTGTCAAAGATATTGTAGAAGTTATCTTGGATTTACTGGATATTATAGAAGATTCATAGAAAATTTCGCTAAAATAGCCTCTCTCCTTTTCAAACTTCTTACCAAATATTGTTAATTTGTTTGGAATTCTGACTGTCAAAAAGCATTTGAGACATTGAAACAAAATATTACTAAAGCACCGATTCGAAGAGGACCTAACTGGTCTCTTCCTTTCAACACTTCTATTAATGCTTCAGATACAGCTTTAGGAGTTGTGTTGGGACAAACATATTTAACTCCTTGTGCTATATATTATACAAGTAAAAATTTGACTCCAACAGAGTTAAATTACACTATAACAGAAAAGGAGTTTTTAGTTGTTGTGCGTGACATTAATAAGTTTCATCAGTATATCATAGGTTATTAGACTTTCATTCATACATATCATTTTGCCATTAGATATCGAATGAAAAAACCAATTACTAATAGTAGAATTACAAGATGGTTGTTATTGTTACAATAATTCAACATTACTATTCTTGATAGTCCATGAAAAAAATACAGTTGTCAATTTTATTTCTCGAATGCAGAATAATAGTGATGATGTTCTCGTAAAAGATAACTTTATTGATGGCTATATTTTTTCAATATCTACTAAAACACCTTGGTTTGTAGATATTTCTAATTATTTGGCTACTGGAAAGTTACCTCAACAACTATCAGCCAGAGAAAAGAAAAAATCGGTCAAAACTAGTGCACCTTATTCTTGGATAGATGGAGAATTGTACAAAACTGGAACTAGTTTGATAATTTGAAGATGTGCTCAAGAAGATGAAGTACCTGAAATCTTGAAAGCTTGTCATGATGAGCCATGTGAAGGACACTTTCTGACAAAAGAACTGCCTACAAGATCCTTCTTTTGAGATATTATTGGCCATCCATTTTCAAGGATACCAAAGAATATGTCAAAACATGTGATAGTTGTCAAAGAATGGGGAAGCTTATTCCATCAGTTGAAATGCCTCTACAACCACAGGTACTTGTAGAGCCTTCTGAAAAATGGGCCCTAGATTTTTTTGGACCAATAAATCCTCCATCTAAATAGAAAAGGTACATACTTGTTTGCACAGATTATGTTACAAAATGGGTAGAAGCTAAACCTCTTTTATTTGCAACTGAAAATTTTGTAGTTACATTTATTTTTTAGGATACTTTTACTCATTTTGGAGTTCCAAGAGAAATTGTAACAGATCAAGGTGCTCAAGTCACATCCAAGTTGGTATAAAAGATCATGGAGAAATATAAGGTCAAGCATCAAAAGTCTACTCCATATCATCCACAAATCAATGGACAAGTAGAATCCACCAACAAAGTACTTGAAGCAATTCTAACCAAGACTGTGCATTTGCATAGGAAGGATTGGGCAGAAAATCTTCCAGAAGCACTATGGGCATATCGAACCACATGGAAGAACACAAATGGACATACTCCTTATCATATTTTCTATGTGAAACAAGTTTTTCTTCCAATTGAATTCCAAGTTGAGACCTTCAGAACAACAGCTAAATTGGGCCTTGATCTATTAGAAGCTCAAAAATAGAGACTAGCACAATTGAATGAGCTAGATGAGAACTGGCAAGATGTTATCCAAAGAACCAACATAGTTCAGTAGAAAAGATCAAAATGGCATGACAAATTTATCAAATCTAAAAAGTTCAAAAAAGGTGATTAGACTCTTATTTTTATTCAAAATTCAAAGATTTTCAAGGGAAATTTCAAAATCATAGGCTTGGTCCTTATGAGATTGATATTAATCTTTATAAAGGAGCAGTCAAAATCAAAGCTATGATGATGAACAAGCTACTTTCCAGGTTAATGGTCATAGAATAATGTTGTATCATAGACCATTAATAAAGGAAGAGTTTGTCAAATATTTGCAAGAGAATTTTGAATTCAAGTTGGTAAAGAAAGGAGATTCTTCTCCTCATTCTCCAACTTCATTATAATTTTTCTTATTAAATGTAAAAATAAAATAAATAAATAAATAATTATTATTATAATAATAATAAAAGTGTCCTCCTGGGGTAGCTCAAGTGGCGATGGCCCTGGAATGAAGTCTCAATGAACCGGAGACCTTGGGTTCGAATCTTGTGTTACCCTCCCCTGTAGTGGGGTAAATAATGGACATGTAAAACCCCAAAATCAGAGAGTCCTACCAAGCTTACAAAATAATAATAATAATCATAATAATAATAAAAGTATAAACATGAAAACCAACTACGTTGGCATGTTTATACAGAAAATCTTAACTAAAAGCCAATATTTCTTGGCAGTTTAGATTTTCATAATTCTCTTTTCTTGTCCATGTTTCTTTCTATCCTTATTTTTCTAATAAATTACAGGTGGTAAGAAATACTTTTAAAGACCACGTTTCTTCACTGATGACCAAAGAAGCAAAAACAAAAAAGAATCTTTCCTCTTATTAGAGCAACAAAATTTCAAAATAAGCAGCAACATAATTTATGTCATTCTGCAGTTGATCTTCAATTCAGCAACCAAGTCGAAATTCTACATCTACATCAACATTAGAAAATCCACAACAAAGGAATAGCGAAGGAATTCACAAGAAAAGGTATGTAGGATGATGAATTATTTTTCATGTAAGAACATTAGGTTTTAATTCATGGGATGATTTTATTAAAGAAAATCTTGAATTATTAAACCCTATAAGACTGCCCAAAAATCATAATTGTTACACACTACCATCGTCATTACTCGTTCGGTCACATCAATTTTGCTCAAAAATCGCATACATCTCACAGATCCTATGAAATCAAATCTAAGAATCATGGGAGATCATGTGAAAAAACGCAATCCTATCACGAAACAAATAATCCATAAGCACCCTACTCTATTATCATTTTACTCAACCTCATCCCATTTCACTCCATTCTGAAACCCTCACCATTCAACTCTTCTCATTTCGTATCTACCTTCCATCGTCCCCGTTGATACAAAACAATCAAAGATTGAGACTTCTCTCTACCGTGGGTATCATCATCTGGTCTAAACCAAATGGAATCAAGTTTCTTCAAGCATACCAGAGAATTAGAGACCAACTGCAGCAAGTAGGGTGGCTTAAGTTCTTCGAAAATTTTGATAAGAATGATATCGAGGTCACCAAATATTTCGCTTGAGATTTTGATGGAGTCGAGGCAATAATTGGAGACATTAAGCTTATCTTGATAGAGTCTATCATGGCAGAAGCTATAGAATTGTCCAAAAATGGAGAAATTTGGTTCAAAGATAAGAAAATCAAGGAGAATGACTCGATAAACTTCCTCGAAGAGCCAGGTATGGATATATCCATATTTGAAAAGGCAATTCCAGTTACAACATTAAAGGGAAATGGAGAAATTTATTGTTGGTTATCCATAAATTTTTAACTTGTGAAGGAAGGTTCTGAACTATGTTTTTCTACCATGCTCGGCTTTTGATGCATTTTATTGATGGGAATGAAATCAGTTTGCCTTAATTTTTTCTTCAAATTGTTAGAAAGATGGCATCTAGTATACAAAGAGAGTCTAAATCTATTGATAATTCACTCTACCATCATGGACTGATCAAAATTCTCATAGAAATACAATTAGAAGCTAAGGGAGATAATTTCCATGAATTTTTGGTTCATAACCACTTTATAGAAGTTCAAGAACAAGAATCAAGTAGGAGGGTTAAAATAAGTCGATGAACGTCAACATCAGACCCTAACCGTGAAGAGAAAATTGAATAAGAAAGAAGAACCAATTTTGAATTTTTGGTGCAGGAGGACGTGCAGGACCTTTGGTGTGGGGGAATGTTGAAGTCTGAAATTGTTTCCTTTTTTACTACCTTTTTCCCTCTCGTTTATCTTTTTGTGGCCATTTTTGTAGCAGCCTGAACATACTCAAGGTTATTTTAGCTTATAAAAGGTATTAATCATCCATGTCTTAGAATCTATTTTTATTTATGAATTATAATGAAAACATATCTACAATTATGCAATCTTGATCATTTTGCACCTAATGTTGAATTACGTAGCCATATCCATGATTTGACAGCTTGCAATGCATCAAAAAAGGAATGAAGGGTATCTGAAGATGAAAAATTTTCACCACATGGACAACCACCTATTGGCATGACTTGGCAGGCTATAGAGGTCAGGAGATATAAGAGTCAAACTCTAAGTATGATGGTGCAACGGTTAAGAAAAGATAAGAAGAAGATCGTCATGACATCGGGTGCACCTACAAAAGACATGTTCAATTACGAGGATATGATTCGAGAAGAATCCCTCATGATTTTTTCTTTCAGTAGAAAATCATGAGGAAATAAAGTTATAATTTAATTATATTTCCTAGATGGTAGAATAATTTCAATTCTTATCGGCATAGAATTCCTAAATTAGTTTTTAGTGAAAATTGTATAAAATCTATAAGGTGAAACCCAAAATATAGTTTGTAAATTAAGTACGTTGTGGTTTATTTTCAGTATTGTGAAACTCTGTTTCAAATTAATAGAATCCTCTTCTTTTAATGTGTGGTTGAGCAATCAATTGATCGAGGATAGACTTACATTCACAGAAGTGCCCACTGGTAAGTTGTAAGGATAGTTATTTTTGTTCCTATTTTAATTTACTCATAGTGTAGTAGTTTCATTACTTAGTTGTGTTTTAATTCGCTCATATCATGGTATTTTTATGAATTTTTTCTCCTTGAATAGTTTTGGTTTAATCCTTTGTTGTTTTCATTTCAGAGTGCTCATAAAAGATAAATATCAAAAAGATTTGATTTTCATATACATTTTCTTTCCAACAATTTCGTTTCATTACTCAGTTATTTTGGTAGATGGTGAGAGAAATGTCTTTTAGAGTTAATTACGCACATTAGTAGTCACTTTTAGTTATAAGTTCTCATTTGATTCTTGCTTCTGCAAGTAGTTTCATTAGCATTCCTTTCAGAAATTGTAGTTAATTTATTCTCTTTCTGCAATTGTAGTTATTTTATTCTCTTTCTGCAATTTCCTTTTATGCAATTATTGTAAAGGTTCCTTTTTGCAAAGTA